>JAMKCH010055922.1:0-18697 GCA_023653785.1 Ophioderma brevispina
TCAATTTCCTAATTTATTAAGAGGCAGCTTTAACTGTCTAAGTTTAAATCTTAGATATTTTTGTTGATTGTATGTTATAAAACAACTTTATTCTGAACAAAGAATAAGTTTACAATGTCTGGCATAATACACTTATTTGTGATTTGTGGCAATTAATTTTAAGATTTACAGAAATTAATTGCCTGCAATGTAATTTTCGTTAGCTGAAGGTTCAAACAAATTAGTGAAAATAAAGGTGCCCTTCCCAAAATGAAGCTGTTTAATTCTTTTGGAAAACCAAATCTTGTTTTTCTCAAAACTTGTTTTGAAAGTCCAGCAGTTCATTGTTGATCTTTTCTATGTCTACTTTAACTCAATAGATGTCGTAGTAGCCATTAAACACTGTCAAAGAATCGAAAAGTGAATCAAGATGGGAGTAGTATGAAGACAAACTCTTTGCCTCCTTAGACAAAAAATATTACCATGTTATTACCACGGTTAGTAAAACATACACTAACTTTCAGGAATTTTATAAGTCAGAGGAGAATAACAAGTCTGAAAAATGAGTAAATAGGAATTATTTTCAACTAGTTGATTGCAGTTTGCCATCATCAAATTCAAAGTTTTAGAGCTCTAGTTGTAAAGGAGCGGCCGAAGCTTTGTTAAAGTGCTCTAGTTTTGAGTACCCCATCCCCTCCGTACAACAAAACAACACCACCTTTATTTGAAGGATATAAATATATGATATTAAGAAAATGATTGTTGTGGTTGAAATATTTGGTGGAAGGGATTATTTAAAATATAATATTAAAAAAATCATTTTGGGATGCAATTTAAGCGGAAATCATGATGTTTTTTTTTTTAAAGTAAAAATATTACAATCTTATTTTTATGGTATCCTTTTTGTTATTGATATAGTTTTATACATTGCATAAAGGGTTGTTCCAGGTAATACTCGTCGTGATTGACATGTGGAAACTACAGACAAGTAAACTTGCGCTATACCCCTGGCACAAGATGGCAGTATACACAAGGTGGTTAGTTTGCACAGTTTTGACCTTTGACACCTTGGTATGTGACCTTTGACCTCAAAACATTATGAAGGAACCCGTGATTTGCACCTTCGACTTAAGTTAGGTTGTTAATCGGACTTCAACTTTTACACAGAACCAACCACACAAAAACAAAACCAACGGAACATGACCTCAGATGACCTTTGACCTTTGGTCCATGGACCTTTGACATCATCCACATATGAAGGAACACCTATTGCACCTTCACCCCAAGTCTGGGTTAAATAGGACTTAAACTTTCGAAGGAGAGCGAAAAACAAAAAACCATTAACCAAACTGGAACAACACCATACATAACACATACCATACATACGAACATGCGCACCCTTGCAAGATCCCTATGCTTTCAAGCCAGGGGGATAAAAAGGTTGTTTGTTAAGAAAAAAAGTGATTTTGGGGTAAAATTTAGACCCTGTATAATTGTATGTAAAACAGAAATCTATAATATAAATGTCAGAGATTGATAGTATTGCATCATGATTAAAATTTGGTTTGCAAGAAAAGAAAGAAATTAAAAATCTTGTTATTCTTAAGTTTTTAGCTCAAAAACGTGATTTTTTGGACCCAAAAAAACACCCCTTGCCACCAAAGTTTTGTAAATTATTTGTACTATCTTTCGAATAGAAGTGGTTGGTTTGGTTGTTACAGAGGGGGAGGGGTTGTCGACAGTCCAAACCTCTCCACTAATCACCCTATCAAAAATTGAAGCATCCAAAATACTGATTTTTAAAGAAAAATATTGCATTTTTTTCAGGTCTGCCACACCTCATTGAATATGCATAACCAAACCAAAAAAACATCATTCACTAGGTATATCTACCATTCAATGGAAAGTCTATACCAAAACATTAGGGAAAGATTTTATAAATCGATTTCTGAAACTTTCCATAGTAAGGATAAGGGAAAGGATTTTTATAAAAAAACTCCTTAAACTTTCAATCAATAACAGATTGTAGAGCCCCATAGAGCTTGTGAGTAGATGGAGTCCTTCTTAGTCTTAGCAATGACAGGGTAGTCAGTGAGGGCAAGCCAAAAAAAAGTGGTTCACCGCCTGAGTAAGTCTGGAACTTGCGCCACAGATCATCAAACCTTGTCTGTAATGGAAAAACAACATACTTTATTACTTGTGTATATATGTAAATTACTCAAGCTCCTTCTTAAAAGAAAGACTTTCAGCATGAGGATTAACCATAATTCCTTGAACATTTTTAAAGTAGTAAATGTAGTAAATCCCAAGTTTTAAATCTGGTTTTGTCCCAGCTAACAGGGTGACCGCATTAACCTCACACGCAACAGCATCAACTGCCCCCATAGGAGGATTTAGTGGAGCAAAAAATAATTGACCGGATGCCCTTCCTGATGCCAATCCACAGTTTACGGCAGGGCTTGAAATAAGGATTTCAGATCCAGGAGCAATTTTTGGTGTTTTTAACATTTTATTGCCTCTGGTCTATACAAATGTACACAGTTTTGTTTCAGAAGGAGGGGCATATTGCCTTTTAGCAGGGGTAAATTTGCCCCTTGCCCCTGCTTATTTCAAGCCTTGGTTTACGGCATTGGGCCTAGCCTTCAGAAAAAAAAACGCCCAGCATGCAAGGCAACATGATAGAAACAGTGCTGGATTGCCGCAATTAGCTCTCTAGAGCCAACGCCCTTGTAGGTAGATTTTCTTTTTAGTTCTACAAGGGTAACCAGCTACCCTCATAGATTGCTTAGAAACACAATGGGGACCGATTAGACCACTGAAAACTAGGCCCTGGAATAAGTAGTACTGCGTTACCAGGGAAACCAGTAGGAGGCCATCACCCAGGGTCATTGGAATTAGAGGTAACCAATGTCTTCAAAAACATAACATTATTGAAAATCACTGGGAGATCCTGCCATTATTAAGAGTGCATAAAGAAACAGGATTGGATTATGACATTCTTGCTTTTATGGTCTACATTATTACCCTATATGAATAAACATTTATGTATCAGAAAACAAATCAAATTAATTAGTACTCTTGAAACTAGAAACTTCATGCACAGTTCGAAGAGACATATTACAAGGAATAAACTCTCTGATCAAAGAAATGTGAAACAAGGACATCTTGTCAGAGCAATTTGGTGATTTTAATCTCTATTTGAAACATCAGTTTTTGTCTTTGTTTAGCAACCCCAATGCAGAATAGGTTCACTTCAAAAACCACATTTTTTGCATAAGCTGATCCTGAATACATGCATGATAAAGATCTCTTGTGAGTTGGCAAAACAGATTCTGTCAAATTCCGAGTTGAGATCCGGATTTGATTCCTGGGATAGCATCCAAAAAATATGATGTTGCTGGCCTCTAAACGGACTTGCACACAATGATGTAAGAACTCATGAATTTGATTAGAATTGTGTGCTATAGATGTATTTATAGTATCTGGACATACAAGAAACCTTAGCCTTTCAGAAGACCTACCTGGAATACTTGCAATCTATCACTTGCTTCTTGTGGAGAGAGGCCATCCACATCGTCCTGCCTACAAACAAAATTTATTTCAGTGTATGGATAAGAGTATGTTATTTAAAATTTCAAGGTCAACAGAATATCACAAGAAATAGACAAAAGGTACCCAAATAATGATATAAGCTTGTGTGTTACAGTACACATAATAAATTACTTTAAGAGTTAAAACTTGCAAATTCCCCTGGAAGGACATAATGCCTAACAGATCGTCAAAAGTTACGTAACAGAGTCAAAGAAGTTAGGGGTCATTAGAGGTCAAAAATGTGTATACACCAGACAAGTTTAGGGTCAGTGATTCTTTTGACCGAGTATGAAGTTAATCAGTATGGCAAAACATGAACTTGAATAAAATGCTGCGGGGAGGTTAAGAGAGATATTTACATAGCATTCAAGGGGATTAAGAGCATGCAGAACACATGAATGCATTTTACAGATAACCTTTGACCTACACTACATTTTCTGTTATCATTTGTTAGTTTTAAGATATACAAATTTCACATGAAACACAACAATGCATATAACAAGACTGCCATATCATATACTAACATATCCATTTCATATCAATGTACAAGTTGTCAATATCAATCCAATTTATCATTTTGTTTTCCAAATTCAAACCATATGATTTCTTTTTTGGTCAAATCTCTTAACACATATATTTCAAAACCGTATAAATATTGGTCACTACCTGTTCATACGTGTCAGTAAAGTAAGTCACATCATGTACAAATACTTTCCACAGACATCCAAGGGGGATTGGCTTTGAATTCAGGTTAATTTTACTCAGCTTGGACGGCAACTTGGCTCATGTAATGTTACCACAATTAAAGATCAATGCCACAACAAATAGATTACCTGACAGAATATGTGCCAAATAATCTAAATATTCCCTAATCTTATAAGCCAAATCATGCAAAAGGCATTTTCGTAGGCCCCTAACCTAAATTTGGTGTGGAGGCCTATGGTATCACACATCCCATTATGACTACAGGGTCACCACCATCTCTTCCCCCTGAAAATATGATAATGATGAACTCATACTCTGTCCACCAAGAAGAATAGGAGTCATTAATTTTTCCTATGATGCACGCTCTCAATCCATGCATGCATTCTTCAGCATTGATAACAGTACACTTTTGTAACTGTGTAAGAAACAATGCCCTGTGCTGCTTCTTCATTCCCTTACAAGCTTTTGACCATGGACTTGACTGCGACTAAGAGTCATATAGCGCATTTTGTTGGCATGATGATGGGCTGATGACAACACCTGACTCTTAAGGCGATACTGCACAGTATCTCCCACATCATAGCAATAGGTGAATGCAATTCGGACACCACTGTTGAATGTCCATCTGCAGTGGGCAGCATGATCCTTACCATCCATATGAATTACAAAACTCCATTGTAATATCACATTCCATTGCCGACCCTTGTCAAACACACAGAGACTCAAGCAAAGGACTCCAAAGGCGGTCTTGAAACTGATCAAGATCGTTATCAGACTTTTTTCCAGATCGCATTACATAATTCACATACGTTGTGAGTATTTAAAAGTTCCCTACATTCTCAACTATCATATTTGGGTTGCCTGGCAGACCTTTCAGTGGAGCAACACTGTGGCACCTCTCCAAGTTCAACTACCAACTCCCTGCACAACAGATTCAGACATTTAACATTTTGGCTGCTCTTAACCGCTTGCGGTGTTATCTTCTGGTAGGATACAGGAGTTTGTCTACTTTATCAGCTTCCTCTTTTTGAGACCGATACTTGGAACTTCTGCAACATTGCATAGGCATTCCTATGAAATGAAAATAACCCAAAAGGGGGATTTATACCCACAAAGCAGTCCTGTGTTCTTTTAAGGGTAGTGTCAACCCTATGCTTTTGTTTTTTACAACGAATTTCTTATTTGTTTTGCACCATTTTAACATCAACCTGTGTTCTAATCGTTACCAACAAAGGTTCTCCAATGCAGACAATCCCGAGTTGTAATTTTTTTGCAACCGGATTTTAAAACAGCTATTTGTCCATTTTATATTCACAAAAAACCCAATGGTCTTAACGGCGGAATTTAAGCACATTTCACGCCGTCAGGCGCAAGGCGCAGCATCGCGTCGCGGGGTGAATTTTTGCTGCGTATGAAGCGGGCGCGTGGCTTTAATGTTCTTTTGCGGAACGCAAAAATCTTGAATACAACGAAAACAATATTTGAAAATGTACACAAAGCGATAATTAAACAATATGAAATTTCAATTTCTCTGATTTCGGAGTTGGAGACAAAAGATGTTTTGATTCAATAATGCATAAGATGTATTTCATCCTTACACAACATACTCAAGTTTGAAGTCAAAGATAAAGTTATTGAGAAGAGACAGCTTTAAATGGCGTGAAAAGTCTTTTTTACAAAACACGGTTTTCTCAATGTTCAATTTTCGCAATTAGCAATTTTATTCATACAAGATAATCCAAAAATAACATAAAAGGGTAAGGTTTAACTTTCCTACGAAAGCAATCGGTCTTCTCTAAGGGACACGGTTTTCTCAATTTTTCATTTTTTCGATTCTAACTAAAGATAATTCTCCAATATATACTCAAATTTTTGAAAAAGACCCAGGTAAAAATTCACCTTTGGTTGACATTTTTCCTTATATTAATTTCCGAAAGCTCTATTTTTAAATTTAAAATAAAAAAAAAACGTCCCGAGACAAATTTTGTCTTGTTTCTAAAAATAACATAAGAAATCATGAAAATTCAAATTGAATTGCTTTTTTTTTTGTTATCTGTTCCTGAAAATTTTTGGTGCAAAATCATGTTTTTTTAGTATTTTTCTCAAAATACGGAAAGTTTTACATTAATCTGATGCCATCATCGGTTCATCGTCCAATTTTCTTTCTAGAAGGTAATACTTTAACAGACAATAACAAATATTTGCAAAGTTACAACCAAAGAGTAGATACTCGTGAAGCTCAGGTTGAACACTACCTTTAAACTTACTATTTAGGTACTACTTTTGGCTACTTAAGTCTTATTTAGCCTGGTTATATCATTCAGTGGTAAGACACTGCTTTCCAATCGATGCCTAGGCGCCCTTTATGGCAAAAGGGCGTACCTCGAGTTACAAACCTTTTGCCTTTAAAGGGCGATCATGCAAACAATGCATTATGGATACATATTTTTGTAAAAATATTTTTAGCAAGTACTTAGGCTCAACATTTAAAAGAAAAAATGTATCCCATAAGCTTGGTTTTGACAGGGTGTCCTTTCAAGGCAAAAGGGCGTACTCTCAAGTTACACCTTTGGGCCAGGAAAGGGCCGTCAGGGTTCTAGGACGTCTTTCGACAGTCCAGAAGTTTTAATGCCCTATTCTTTAATTTTCAAAACTGGCTGCGATCACATGAATAGTAACATGGGACCGACACCTTATCTTCCCATCTCAAAGGTGGATTTTTTGTGGTTCTTTGCTCCAGTGAACCATGGGGAGAGTGGCATTCCAGTTTTAATCAATAGTTCTTAGTCCTTTTTAGCCTGGTGTAGATCATTCGTGGATAGAACACTGCCTTTCCCAATGATCCTGGGTTTCTAGACGTCTTTCGACAGCCCATCACATGAATATACATGGACCGACGCTTATCTCCCCTCTCAAAGATGGGGATTTTTTGTGTTCATTTGCTCAAGGGGGAACATTGGGAAGAGTGTCATTCCAGTTTTAAATCACTAGTTCTTTATACCAAATCCAATGCCTGCTGGGACCTCGGACCGAGGTACATCCTGCACTCAAAAGGAGCCAAAGGCAAATACCCTACCAGGAGGCCCATGCTCTCCCACCAAAGAGCTGGGACATTTTTTGGAGGTAAAAAATTAAAACTGTCATCCCTATTAGTCCCAAAATATAAACAAAATTACATGTCCATAATTAAGGGAAGTGCCTCTCCACATTATGTTTGTTCGTTGAAATTGAATCCCATATAGCAACTACATCATTTTGTTTTTAGAGTATGGTATTCATTTTCAATGGTTTGTCTCATAAAAAAACATGCTTTATTCTAACAATATCATTCAGAGTCAGCTAAGTCTGACATGTGTCACATATGGATTTTTTTGGTAGGGGAAGAATTTAAACAGCCTAGAACAATAACAATAATAGGATCATCTCACCTCTACTGGGCCCCCATGGTCATATCAATCCTAATCTCATGTGTCCGTATGGTCTTCCAAGGCTGCCATTGCACCCCCACGTTCATCCAGGTCTTTGTATTGCCGACTGAGCTCTTGGCATACTCACTGAAAACTCCTGATATTCATCATCTTCTTGCGGTAGTCTTTTTTGGTTGAGGCTCCTTCCTAGCTGCTCTTCATGTTTTCTTAGCTTCTATATTGAAGTGCGAGCTTGATACGCTCTGCAAGAAGAATAGTAGAAGTCTTTTAATATTACCTAAGATTTTACGGGATTCAAAACATGTTACAGAGTGGTTCCTCACAAATCAACAACTCTGCTTCCGATGCGTCCGCATATTTTTGTCCCGCGAGGGCGGCTTTTAGCCGCCCGAGAGGATAAAACTACGTGGACGCATCGGATGCCAGAGTTGTTGATTTTGTGATGAAACACTCTGTAACAGGTTTGCATCCCTTGCAACAACGAAAATCTTTAGGGGGGGGGGGAAAACTTATGATTATCGTGTATAGAGGAACTTAATTATTCGACCGTTATAACACTAAAATGTTCCCAGTTCGACGAAAGGCTTTCCTCGACTAATACTTTTTTTTAAATCTCACGCCTTTAAAAATCGGTTTTGTTTGTTGCTTTTGCAGTTGTACCTGGTTTACTTGCGCATACTCCGAGTTCTAAACGTGGACGAACAGCGCTTTGACTTAAGCGTACCGCGTAAACACACTTCCGTGAATACTGCGCCTGTCGTGGACCGCGTTGATTTTGCATATCAACTGTGGGTTGATAACGATTCAACAACGGTACGCTCCAGTACAAGGAGATACGGTTATTGTTTGAATTAGGGGTTTCTCTTTCTAACATGTACATAGTGCTCAAACACAAATCAACAATGATGCATCCATGCGTCCTGCATATTTTTATCCCACGAGGGCGGCTTTAGCCACCCGATTGGGATAAAAATAAACATGCGGAACGGATCGGATGCTGAGATGACCCCTTTCAACAATGCACGCTTTCTGAAATGTTTGTATACAGAGGAACTTATTAGCCTCTCGCTATTATTTCCCCCCCAGAATTTTACAATTCAACAGAAATCTTTCGTCCCTAATTTTTTTTTTATGAAGCAAAAATCCAACGTAAACAGTAGTTTTTGCTTTTGGAGGTTTGCACCTGTGTCCTTTCGAATACTCAAAGTTCAAAACTGGCTGCGATCACATGAATAGTACATTGGACCGACAGCTTTATCGTCCCCTCTCAAGTGGGATAATTTTTGTGTTTCATTTGCTCAATTGGAACCATGTCGGGAGAGTGGGCGCCTTCCAGTTTAATCAATAGTATCCTTTAGTCTTATTTAACCTGGGTAAAACATTCAGTGGGATAGACCCTGCTTTCCAATGATGCCTAGGGTTTCTAGGACGTCTTTCGACATCCAATCACATGAATGTACATGGGACCAGCCAGCCTTACGTCCCCTCTCCAAGATAGGGATATTTTTGTGGTTCATTTCTTCAAGGTCCTGGAACCATGGGGAGATGGCATTCCAGTTTTGTAATCCTAGTTCTAATACAAATCCAAATGCCTGCCTGGATCGGACCGAGGACATCCTGCAACCAAAGGACCAAAGGCAACATACCAACCAGTAGGCCATTGCTCTCCCACAAAGAGCTGGACATTTGGAGGTAAACGATCAAAATGAAAAACTGCCATCCCTATTAGTCACAAAATATAACAAGAATTACTGGTCCATAATTAAGGCAGGCCTCTCACATAATATTGTTGTTTCGTATGCAAATTATCCCATATAGCATACTACCATCATTTGTTGATAGAGTAAAAATGGTACTTCATTTTCAATGGGTTGTCTCATCAAAAAAAAATGCTTTATGTCTAACTATATCAATTCATAGTCAGCTAAGGTCCTGACATGTGTCACATATGGATTTTTTTTTGGTAGGGCGAAGAAGTTAAAGCATCTAAACAATAACATAATAAGGATCATCTCAACCTCTACTGGCCCCACTGTCATATCAATCCTAATCTCCATTGTGTCCGTATGTCTTCCAAGCTGCGCCATGGCACCGCACGTCCATCCGGTCTTTGATTGGCCGACTCTACATCCTCTTGGCATACTCACTGAGAAACTCTGATATTTCATCCATCTTCTTGCGGTATTCTTGGTTGATTGGCTCCTTCCTAGCTGCTCTTCCATGTTTTTAGCTTCATATTGAGTGCGAGCTTGATACGCTCTGCAAGAAATAAGAGTACGAAGTCACTTTTACCTATTACCCTAAGATTTTAAGGGATTCCAACATGTTTACAGAGTGTTCATCAACAAATCAAACGAGGCATCCTTGCGTCCGCAATTTTTATCCCGCGAGGCGGCTTTAGCCGCCCGAGCAGGATACAAATACGTGGACCCCGGATGCAACGTTTGTTTGATTTGTGAGAACCCACTCCTGTAACAGGTTACTTTGAATCCCTTTTCACCAACGCGAAAATCAGTAGAAAACTTTAATGATATCGTGTATAGAGAACATAATTTATGCTCACTTATAAAACTAAAATGTTCCCAGTTCGACGAAAGCTTCCTAGCGAATACTTTTTTTTTTAAATCTCAAGCAATTTAAAAATAGGTTTGTTTTGTTGGTTTGCATTTGTACCTCCAATGGTGTACTTGCGATACTCAGAGTTCTAACGTGACAACAGCGTGCTTTGACTTAAGCGTACCGCGCGTAAATACACTTCCGTGAACACTGCGCCGGGCCTTGACGCGTTAATTTGGCTATCAACTGTGGCGTTGATACAACGATTCAACACCGTTACCGCTCCCTGTACAAGAGAGAATACGGTGAGTTGTTGAATTAGGGGTTCTAACATGGTAACATAGTGCCACTCAACCAATCAACAATGATGCATCCATGCGTCTGCATATTTGTTTTCCCACGAGGGCGGCTTTATCCACCCGATCTCGGGATAAAATAAACATTTGCGGACGGATCGGATGCTGAGATTACCCTTCAACAATGAAACGCTTTCTGAAAAATTTGTATACAGAGTAACATTATTATCCTCGCTATTATTTCGCAGAATTTGTACAATTCACCCAGAAATCTTTCGTCCTAATTTTTGAAGGCAAAATCCACCGTAAAACATAGTTTTTTGCATTTGGAGGTGCAACCTGGTGTCCCTTTTGAATACTCAAAGTTTCAAAATGTGTAACAACTATGCGTGACTTAAGCGTAACACATAAGCACTTCTTTGAACACGGAGCAAGGTGTGGCACGTTTTGATAAGGAATCGACAATGCTAAGCTTCTGTACAGAGATAGGAAGAGTTGTCTGAATGTAACCTTTATGAAGCACCTCTCAAACGATTTTTGTTCTGTAACACAATCACATATTCCTATACTTGTTGCCTAAAAATATGACATACTGGCCAATTAACGCTGCCATGTCACAATGCACCCACTCTCCTGGCCAGATTTCCAAGTATTCCATTGTGCTTAACTACTATAAATTATTGCATCTCTTGCAGATGAAATGGGTGGTTTTATGTGATCTTCAGCTCAGGGGTCTCTTTTTTGGTGCTATGTTTTTAATCTTTATCATACTACTTATGAAACAAACCTGTGAATAGTTCAATGGCTCCCACTTGCATGGAAGGTTCCAGTTCTTCTATGTCTGTCTCAAGTTGCTGGTAACGCAGAATCTCTTGCCTCCATTTCTGACAGGATGGTTCGGTGTCAATGAATTTCTACGAAAAAAGAGAATAACATTGTTAAATTTGCTGTCAAATCCCATGAGACACAATTTCTCCTCAATTTTCAGAGTTTTAAACTTAAACCATCTATCTTGTTACAGAATTGGCAAGCCTCCACATTCCTTATGAATTGGTGCTGCACAATGTAACACGGTATTTTTATTAATCTTTCCCTGCAGGTGGCCTGTGTTGAATGTGCGCTTTTGCATTGACATGTTTGAAATACAAACGCCCCGCATACTAGCAAGTGCTCTAACCAATTGAGGTCTAATGAATCCGGTTGGGTGTGAAAGACGATGATATGACAACATAAATATTTACGTCCCAAAGGTGGGTCCATCACTCTCCTAGCACAAAATATCAAGAATGTATATTTATATGCCTAATTCACAATGATTAGAATATCCATCATGGGCTGTACAAGAAGCTTCTTTTTGCGTATGAGGCAGCAGCTAAATAGTTGTAGACGGTGGAGCCAGCTCCTGTTGATTGGTTGGGGTTTGAGAAGTCGTGTCCACATGGATCGAAAGTAGGGCACTCATTGAGTAATGTGATCCGCAGTCTGTGATGGAGAACCACATGGCAGGCTGGAGATGGCCCGCAGCCCCCATCGGTGCATATTGCTGTTAAAACGACCAACTCCTGTGCGAATCCGGTTTAAGGTGACCCATTCCTTGAGTGGAAGATAGCTACAAGGTGGTAGTTCTTTCATTGGTGTAATAGTGAGTTGGTCTGGTCGTGAAGTATCTAGCCAGGCAGTATTCCATGTCTGTAAGATGTTGAATGGGGAGCTGGAGAGTTTAGCAGTGTGTCGACAGAAAGGCCGACAAGAGCACAGTCTCTGTCTGCCGAGCTGGTGTGATTCTTTGACAGTGTTATGCAGCAGGTGCTTGTTGTCCATCAGAGCCTTATTCACTAGTTAGCCATATTGTGCAGATGTTGTTTGAAGTAAATCGCTGATATACAGGTTGAACAGCATGGAGCCAGTACAGATCCTTGAGGTACTCCATTCCTCAGACGACGCAGACGACTACTCTGCCCATCACTGGTCTTGAGAATAAAGCTACGGTTGGCAAACATGTTATATATGAATTGTACAAGGTGACGATCCGGGATGGACCTGAGAAGCTTGAGTGTCAGGCCCTGGTGCCACACGCGTCACGGTGTCGTATGCTGCAGTAAGGTCCACCAAGATGACGCCTGCCTTACGACGCTTTTCAAAGCTTACCTCAATATCACTTGTGAGTTTTACAAGAAGCAATGACAAAGTACGAACAGTCAGACAGGCTGATAGATACGTGCATCATACCTACCAACAATGGAAAATTTAAAAAAATCTTACCTGCACCGTGGTACTCGTCTCTATAATCGCCGTCACAATTCCTTTTCTGAAATAGGCGTCTACATACGCGCGCGAGAATTGCTGCGTGTACTCGCAGACTATGTGTTTCCTTTACGCGTTGTCATGGTTCTGTCTGGCGGGAATGCTGGCATAGTCTTGACACAGAGAAAAGGAATTATGACGTTGAGTATAGTACGTAGGGTCCAGGGACCTGCCTTAGGGCCCCTGATGGGGTCCAGGGCTGTCAGAAGGGCATAGAAACCAGGTTTGAAACTTTGTTTTTTTTATTTAATTTTGGAAAATAATTCTTTTTTAATTCCAAAGAATTCAACAATCTCAATATAGTGGCTGGAATTAATTCTCCGACTGAATCAAAACTTATGCCAAGGACAGCGAACATAGCAACGCAACGCAAGATTTGTCAAAGTACACACCAAACCACTGCGTAGCTAAAGCCGCTTTCAAGGGGTGTACGTGTGGACTGTCCAAGAAATAAATCCACCAACTTTAAAACAATTTTCTGCTGCCAAAAATTTTGGAATTCTTAATAGATATGATTAAATCTTACAAATTGGCAGGTATGAATTGCAATCACACAGGCTCCTATAGCTAGCTATATGAGCCAATAAACCTGCAACACGATGGCCACACAAAAGAAATCGTACAAAAAGAGTTATCACAAGTACTGACCATGACGGCTTCATTCCTGTCCTCTTCCCACAGAAACTGGAATCCTGAGAAAATCTCCAAAGCTTCTTGAATCTTTGGTTTGGTGTGGCTTATGGCATTGCTCAACATCATCTGGAGCTTCTGTATGTCCTTATGCTCTGCAATGCTCTTGTAGTAGTTCTTGAGATTCTGCACAGGAATGTGCTCAATCTTGGCAACTAGGAAAGAAGAAAACAATATGCTAGTCTTAACTTAATAGCTGAATAAAATGGGGGGGGAATGAGTGAAATACGGTTGGTTTATGATCAGAATTGAAAATTACTCCTCAAGTCCCCTAGTCAATAGAATAGAAGAGGATACCCTAGTGGCTGTACAGCGCTGCCGTCACATTTTTTTCTCATCTTATCTTTCCCCCATCCATGGGGACAGTCTTTGCTAAAGAGACGGTGAACATGTTGAAAGGAACTAACTAATCACATGTCAAAGAAAAGCTGTAGGTACAATTGGGGCAGAAATAAAAATACTGTCTTGCAACTGCGGCAAAATGTCCCTCAAATCAGCTCGTAACCACAAGGTTCACGAACATGCCTCAGTTTCACTGGATGGCTTTTTTGTTTTTTTTTTGTGTGTGAGACAGGTACCTTTATCTCTTTCCCAAGTACAGAGGCATATACTCACTGCTGGTGATGTCCTTCAGCTTGCATTAGTACGTCTGTGATGGTGGGCTCCTATCTTCATTTTTTTTTTGTTTTTGTGGCATGGCCAAACTTTAAATCGTGTGTCCCAACTGGGATACATTTACGACTGACCTCAAGCACACAGGCAGTGGGGCCTTGTCACTGGCTGCTGTACGTCCATCCAGAATGGGCTGCATCAACCTTGAACAGACCACAAATACCACAATAATGACAAAGAGGCAATCCCCATACATACCTTCAAATTATTGGTTTTCACTATTAAAATCCCAGGTTACGCCTTGATTATATCACTCTTGATGTCCTCATAGCATTTGAATCAAGTATTAAAATACCATACTCGTGCTCCATAATGGTTTGCGAAAAGGGTCAAGGTCACAATGGTTAATTAGAGGTCAATCTGTGTACAAAGACAATATTCAAAACAGGGGGTACATCTTAGATGTGCAAACTTAACAACACCACTTACAAAAGGCAAACACCTGACACAGCTAAATTTCAAGAAAAAAATTCTTGGGGGGGGACTCTTTAACCCCCTCGACATTTTTCATCTATCTCCACTATTTGTTATTTTTTACGCCAAAACTGCATGACTTTTTTCTTGAAGCCTCGTGCTCAATTTTAAGACCCATTTTGAAACAAAAGGGGACATACGGTATGACACAGGTGTCATAATCGCCGCCACTGTGTGCCATTCCATTGAAATACACGGAACAGCAGAATTCCAGTTTTTTGTGCTAAGGATACAGTTACACTATGTTTTATCTTATTTATTTGTAGTATAGAGCATGTGTGCGCATACTTTGACACCCATAATGGCAAAAAAAGGCCAAACTTTGATGAAAAAATGGCGAAAAACCATGAATTTTGCGATTTTTAAAGATTTTCGCATTTGCTATGACGTCATGTTTGTCGTCATACAAGGTATGTTTGTACTTTTTTTGGTATCAATGACGCAGGAGGGTCATAGTTATCCATTAGTACCACACAAATGATAGTTCATCAATCTTTTTTCGAGATACTAGGGGTGGAATCCGCCCCCCCTTTTTTATTATTTTTTTGATGAAGTTGTGGAGAGTAAATTTCCTCACCGATAATTTTTCCTTCATTCTTTTCGGAAATGGGTAATGTTTTTTCTTTTTTGGAGTGGTTATGGGAGGGGTGTGATTTCTTTTTTTGGGAGGATAGGAGTTTCTTTGGTGGAGGAGTTGTTTTTTGTTGGGTTTTTTTTTTTTAAAATCACTAATTTTTGAGGGGGAGGGGTATCTTCTTTTCGGAAAATGGGAATGTATATTTCTTTCATTTTGGGGTTGGTAGGGGTGTATTTCTTCTTTTTGGAGGGTATTGAGTATTCTTTTTTGGAGGGAAAGCCGGCGATTTTCCTGCTGTTTAGGACTCTCCTTTAACTCGTATTTGAAATGCAGCAACGGTACATCAGGTGGCCGTGGTTGTGCGCTATCCGTGAACTTACTTCCCCACCACGGACTGTAACTGCACCCGTCTCCGATGCCGGAATCTCAGGTAGAGTCTGCTTTCACTTCATATATGTAGGTAAATATGCTTACATTAAACACATGCACCAAAGCCATCAGCACATCGCCTGACTGCACAAATCGAACATTAACCAATCAGAATTAAGCACCCATGGACCGTAAAACTCACACGGCGGCAACGTCAGTGCTATGGCGGCACTGTCAGATGTATTTACACCCGCCGGATTCAATAGGCAATTAGCTAGTCTCTTAAATCCACTTAAAAGGATAATCCCTGGGGAATATACTTCGGTCTTCTTACATTTGGTCTTGCAGAGGGTCACCATGCACCGACAATCTAAGTGCTGATAGGGAGGTGCACTTGGCCAGCAGCCCCTAGATGACGCGAATGATTGTGGACGATTTTTTAATGGCGGCGTAATAATAATAGGCAAACAGCGTTGGAGATGTTACAGTGATAAAAGCGCTATATAAAAACGGATTATTATTAATATTATGTACCATTTTACATATCTCTCTGATTATAAAATACCTATACTGAAAACTTATGTTCAACATGACTAATTTTCGGACAGACACTATAGCAGCCCATATTTTCTGTCCAAAAATAGTAACATTAGCATACATTTCGAACCTAAAAACACTTGCTAGTTTTCAAGAATGGCTCGAAAAAGTGGGGAATTTGGGAAGCTCCTTCCCAGGGAAAGCTGGACATTTGGAAGGAAACTAGCCATTTGGGGGAAATTTGTACATAAGACTATAGGGGAATCTGTGACAACTATTAAATCTCCCCGGAAATTTAAATTTTTCCCAACCGGCTGTTAAGTATTTCAAATATTAAATGATGTTGTCTATAGAACAACATTGTTAAAACGGTTGCTCAATTTTAATTTTCACGAATAACAAAATATCTATGAGGGAACTTAACAGCCATTTTACTGACTTGATGTGAGAGTGGCCTTTTACCTAAATCTTCACTGGTGGATGTGGATTTCAATTGTAATATCCCACTGCATAACATATCCCATGGCAAAAGAAAATATACTTTTTTCATTCTTTACATATTGCGCCCTTTTGTCATGTGTGGCTCATCCAGCAAAGACTAAAATAATACAGCAAAGGAAGAGATATTGTGGCAATAAAAACCGTTTTTTTTTCGAAATTGACTTTGTATTTATCTCTCTGCTTCTTTCTATGAAGAAAATATATGACTCACTAATGAGAGGTTGGTGTGCTTGCAAGCATCGTTAACTGCTTCCTCCCAAACAAGTTGAATCTGCTTCATTACGCAGATGTTCATCAAGCTCTTGAGTCTTGTCAAATGAACTGTAAAAGTCAACCAAAGTTGATTTTAAATTATTTCTTAGCAGAGTCATCAGCTGCCTTACTACAATAACATTCAGTAGTATAACCAAATAATACATGGTTGAGGGGAAATAGTGCAATCTATTTTTCCCGAGTACTGGCTACAGGCCTACCACCCGAACCCGAAGGGTGAGGGGTGGTTAGGCTGTAGCCAGTATCGAGGGAAAAATAGTTGCACTTATTCCTCGACATAGCATGTAGTACTTGTTTTATTACACCATTAATAAATATTTTGAGAGAATGGTATTTTCAAAAGTGCCTTTGGAGACCAGGCGGTGACTGTAAGCTTTTATTAGCATAGAAATCGCAATACATTTACGAACCTCGCAATGCTCGGCGTAAAATCACCCCAACATGACCAAAACTCGTCCAAGTCGGCACAATTTAGCGCTTCAGCGTCCGCGAGAGAATTTCTTTTCTGTGGTCGTACAGTAGTCTGAAAGATGTTCACATGCCTCCGGGACAACATCGCGTTGTTTGTGCATCTTTATTTTGTTTAACGCAACAATTTCGTCGTCTGTCAAGACGCCGACCGACTACTGGCAGCGGGCCATTTTGTTGTTGTGTAAACAACGGAGAAGTTCTTCTTTTTAGGAGAACCAAATAACTACAATGCGTGACAAAATGCATAAACATGCCTTCTGGGTACGATGAATATAGGGAAAGGTAGTAAAAAATACGCCATGGGAAATCAAATTCACTGATAGCTCAATTTATTATCCCTGTGTCCAGCGCAATGACCAATGAAAAGGAAAGCACTTATGCTATTATCTCATGAATATGTATAAGGTGGAATAATATATTGTATCTGTCGTCAAACAATGAACTGGTAGACTATTCTACATTTTACTCTGCTAAAAACACTTTTATATCAAGCTTCGGCTTGTTGGAACAAACGGACATCATGCTGTTGATACTTCTACATGTGCGACTCACTGATCTACTCAAACTTTCAACTTAAGTTTAGCATTACAAACTGTAAACGGAATACAGCCATACATTTTGATGCATCAGTGTGCAGGTATCTACCATTTTGCTTTAAAGAGAGACACTGGTACATATGAAAAATAGTTTGCCATCAAGATTTTTTCAAAATCGATATTTTTGCAGGGTTGTAAGGATTTGAATACAAAGCGCTCACCCGAAATGTTAAGACCAAATCAGCTTCCTGATGGGTAAACAGAACGATTTATATTAACGTCACCGCGACGGTTAAATCAGCAGCGACGAAAATGGCGTTAAACACCAGAACACGGCACGCCGTATGAATGTTTTCCCACGCTATGCACACTGTTTGCCGTCTTAACCTTTGTGGTTTTAACTTTTAATATCAGTGAGTTACGGTCAAAAATATTCAAGGTACTATCACATTTTGTTGATTAAAGTTATGGAAAACGGTAAAGACACTATCAGTGATTTGAAAATATTTTGAAGTATTTGAAATTTGCCAGAAAAGCTCCAAAGTCAGGGATAAGTCTGTAGAAATTTCCTAAGGTACCTTTCCAGATGTAGAATGACAGAAAAGGAAGGAAAACGGCAATGTTTCTTCCAAGATCGATCTTCATTCAGTTACGTGTTGTTAGTAAGTGTCAGAAAGGACCGTAATGACTAAAATCCCCGATTCTGTGTCTTATTAGGTTGTTTCTGGTCTTATCATT
>JAMKCH010055931.1:0-67479 GCA_023653785.1 Ophioderma brevispina
TTCTGCGGGCAAATCATTGATGTAAACAAGCAATTAATTGTTGTCCAAGCACAGTGCCTTGGTGAACGCCAGAAATAAACTCTGTCCAACTCGATGTTCTCCGCCGACACGAAAATCCTCTGTCACAAAATCCAAACCAGGCCACACCCAATACCATACCTGTCGAGTTTGGGAATAAGCCGATTATAAGACACCGAATCAATGCCTTAGAACAATACATAATAAAACATATCAGTTTTAGAGGTTGTGTCTAGGAGTGCGCCAAATCGTTAACGGCAGGCTAAGCTGTGACTAAAAAATGCGCCTATTAGGTAGTATGGAAAATTTGTCCCACATGCCGAAGTGACAGGGTGATGTATGATATGTTTAGGACGTACAACTTATCACAGTCATGGAACGAGGCAATAAATAGAAGCATAAAATCGTTGAATATGCACATTATAATTAATGATTTTGATGCAGCGTGCGATTTTTTTTAAAATTCATTCTGTGTAATTGAACAAACATTGGTAACAATATGGGCACAATGCAATTCCCAACTACAAAAAAACAATGGTGCGTTATTACGAACAACAAGTTGATAATACCTGCACGTCAAGTAAAAGAGCATGATTGAGGATTATTGTTGAATTTGATACTGTTCCCGCTGATAATATCAGACGCTACCAGTTGGAGAACTAGAACCGGTAGGTAGTGCGTTCGAAGGAAGAGCTGTACGGAACGCGAGTGATTTTGATGTAAATTTTGCACTCGCTCTAAAGCCAAACCTGTGGTGTATGAAAAGGCTTAATGATATGTGCCCGAGATTCTTGTAATGGGGCTATGGTTGGTAACGAGGTGGTAAAACACAAATATGGCCAATGGATCCGATTCCTTGCACTCTTCCTAGTGGAAATACCTTTCCCCAACGCTAGTACGAAATGTTGTTCAAGACGCAATAAAAGTCTGTCTGAGAAGATGGGGAGTGGAAGCTGATCTTACGGTTCAGGACCAGCAGGTTTTCCATGATAATAAAGAAACCATAAACCAATGACTTGATGATTCTCTTAACACTCGATTTGGTAACACTTACTTAAGCTTTTAAAAACAAGGAGAGGCCACGATTTAATTGGGAGCAAAAACCTTCATTCATAAAACAGTCACCAGATGGACGCAGCAATTTTGATTCCAATGTCAATGAAGCTGACATCACTAAATCCCAACAGAGGTAGTAATCCATTCCGAAACACATGGCGTCGGTCATTTAACCTGGAGAGACAAAATCGCAGTTGATGCAAGATCAGGTGAACAATAGTTGCGCAATAAGACTTTGTCATCCTGAAATCGATGCGTCAACAATATGTTCTTCCCCCCTCAATAGTCTACCAAATTCTTGCCTTCTTTCCTCCGTATCCATAAAAACGGTGTATGTTCACCTGAATGATCGTCAAATGTGTTGGCAAGTCTGAGGATTTGGCCGATCGTTGTCTTAGAAATGCTGAATGAGTTGAAGACCTGGATAGATAATGGATCTATTTACCACATACTTCGACAAAGGACTATGACCTGGGTTTTTTTTTTTGGGGGGGGGGGGGGCCCGAAAGTAAAACGCAAATCTCTCTGGAAATTGTTTATGGTTGAAACATGTACTACACGCACCGAGAAGCTATTGATACCATTGCTTCAGGAAGGAAGTTTTACTTTTTATATAACGTTGAACCTGATCATATTTATCTAACTGGTCTAACGTAAAGCATATATAACAATATTTACCACAGCCTGCATCTTTTACGTATTTCTTTTCAGCAATCTCATTGACATCTCATCCAGATCAACTAACCCAAGGGAGTTAGGACATGCCAACTTAACGGTGAATTCAAATCGCATCAACATCCGGCGTAACCTGAGTGCTAGTCCTTTTCACAGACTAAGCGGTAAACGGTAGAGGGCGCCTTTACACACATCGGACAAAGAGTTGACTAGAGCTGGTCACGAATACTTAAATCTTAAAATACCGTTTATTGGAATTACAACGAGGTTAATCCACACTAACCCTGACGGATTTTGACGGCAATAATTTTGGTTCCTAAATATCATGATATTACTAAGCTCTTGTGAATGAAGGTGTTTAAGAGGTGATTAGTAATAGCCACTTGAGACAGAGACTTGCCATAGGTAAATGCACTAGCATTCCATAATTATCGCGTTTGGAAAATCCCCAATGCCCGAATCAAGCCGATCGTGTCCTCCCCCGTCCCCCCTCCCCTCCCGTCAACTACCAAGCTTCACCTACAAATCAAATAATAGACGCCTTTAGTAAAAATACTAAACACGCGTTTCTTCTCTATCCAAACATGGAGGTAGGAGAGAGGAGAAGCTCTCCCGAAATCCCCTATGACCGAATGATCATCGCCGCGCTCGAAACAGGTCGTCATAAAACCTATTGTATTGGAACAATACAACACAAGATCAATATATCTGATTGCACGTGCTTCAACATTGCTCGATGTACATAGTAAGCAGATAGCGACATTATTGTAAGAATTGTGCATTCGTTAATAAAAGCATGAAACTTGCATAAATTTTTACAATTAATACTGAGGATTGATTATTTTTAGACAAGGAACCACGTCCCGCAATCATCTCAAGTCAAACAAGGTCATTTGGGTTCATGTTGAGTCATTTATTAGAAAGCGGAGATAGCACGTTCCTAAGATGATTACTTTGATTCTAGTTTAACTCGCTACTTCTTCGGCTTTGAAGAAACTTGAATGTTTTGTCGCGCCGTATTTACTTGAAAGTATATTTTGGAGAAAAAATCTAACTTGAATTGGGAAGAAAATGCCGTACTTAAACAATGACACCAAAACTTACAGTGTCCGAAGTTGCCAGTTTTTCAATTTGTCCCGAAGTTGGCCAACATTTTAGGAAATATGAGACCTTGGAGATATCCGATTTTCAATTAAGAGAAAAAGACAGTAGCACCAAAAGCCTAGCAACACACTGTTCTGAAAATAAAAATGTCTAAAGTAGAGTTTGGGCTTTATTTGATTAACGTTGAACAAACAAAAATCCTTTTTTATTCGATCCATATTGGGAACAAATATAGCCTAACCGAACTTACAAAAAATCCTACCTCTATGATTGCGGGCCCAGCGAAAGACCAATGAAACTTCACTGAGGACTTCAGAGGAATACTAAGGTGGACTCCCCGATGGTCAGTCTCGTGGTCTCGTACACATGGTGCCATGACAAAATTGTGGTATCAGTTTAAACCCTTATACAATGTTGTTTTCTCCTGATGTGGGTGAAATGTCCTCGGTTGATATTCTGCAACAAAGCCGCCAAATTATACAATTTGTATCTCAGAAATCTCCTCGTGTCTTTTAAATGAAGAAACCGTCTTTGATTATGTCGAAATGTATGTCACAGATAGATCCATTGAAGAATGTTTATGATGTGTTAGAGTTATGCAACAGTATTCTGACATGTTTTAATGTATTTTGGACCCTCATTGAACCTTTTGGACCTTAGGTGAAATTGAACTTGACCGCTGCAGGTGGTTCCATATCCCAATTCGTTTTCCAAATTTAATTCTCTACCTCTCTGCAAAATGATGCTTTTATAACAAAGTGCACATTGTTGTACCATTATCTGCTTAACTAACATTACAATTCTGTAGTAAATACCAACTCGGGACCAAATTGCGAGAAAGGGGGGGGGAGGAGAAGGGAAAACGGGCAATTTCTTCGGGCACTGTCAAGGTTCGGGTATTGTTTAGATACGGCACTTTTCTTCCCAATTTACAAAACCGTTAGGAGCTATGTTTTTTTGGACTGAAATATCAGAATTTCGGCTGTAATCGGCTCAATCTCTTGCTTTCGTCTCCACATGTATAACAAAACCACTGCGCCATCGGGGAGATACTCTGCGCCAGGTATATCTTGTTCAACTGAGCGTGCCCCACTTCTGTCGGCGATGATCATGAACATGAAAGAGTTACTCCTGCCGAGAAAGCGGCCTTTGTTAGTCTATGCTTTTACAATGAGTTGCCAAGGATATATGTGATAATCGGCTTGCGTAAGCAATTAGGGAAGAAGCTTTCTTCCTTTCTCTACCTCCATGATCCAAGTTTGAAATATTGCATGAACCTAGAGCATTGATCTCTATACATAGTCCAATCAATATATGAAAAAACTAGGGAACACCTGAAAAACAAATTGGCTTACAGAAGGTTTTTTCTGCTGCAACTAGCAGTAAAGATCTCTCCAAACAACCATGTCAAAAAGGTAGAAAAGGGGCCTGGCAAGACATGCAATTTTGCATTTATCTTACGTGGAGTATACTGCCATATTTGACCAATTTATAAATGCATGTTTGGGAGATTTTTCCATTTTTTCTGTTAGTAGTTAACATGTTTTTGCTGCTATGCCTGCAAGGTGCGTAGCACTTGCATTGATATATTAAAATGAAAGTGATGGTCATTTTATTGGCCTCATTTCCCCGCCACAATGAAATTTTGGCGTTCGAGATGATTTGTCAGACTTGCAATTCGGGATGGGGAAATTCTTTATTAGCAAGTTATTATCAGAGAGTATTTAATCAAACAACATTGGGTCAACTAGTGCCGGGAGGCACTCCCGATGCCGAAGTGATGGTTAATTGCCCGGCCAGGTGAAAAATAGGGTCCTTTCACGGGTCCTTTAATATAAAATGTACCCAAAATAAGGGGTCATTCGGTACACAGCTTGAAAAAAGGGGTCATCCATATAAAAGTTTTTTTTTTGGCTCATATGTGGGTGAAGTTTTTTTTTTAGAAAACTTCCAACCCCTCCCCCCCCCTTGAAGTCAACAAAATGTGTGTATATTACATAATATTTTTGACTCGTACCCACTGATATTAAACACAAAGGTTATAGACCTCAACAGGTGATATCGTGGGAACGTCATGTTCTCGTGTGTTTAAACGCCATTTTCGTCGTCTGTCTGAATTTTCTGCGTCCGCGGCGACGCAAATTAAAAATCGTCCGTTAACCCATAGGACGCTGATTTGGTCTTAATCATTGAGGTGAGGGCTTTTGGTATATAAAGTTTACAACCATGTAAAAATATCGATTTGAAAAAGCTTTGAGGGCGCACCTATTTTTCAAATGTGCAGTGTCTCTTTAAAAATGAATGTACAAACTAGCCTGCCGTTAATTCCGTAATTGAGACCTCACATACATAAAATACGAATAATAAGAACGACCATAAACATCGTTACAGAATATGCTAGTCAATAAAATGTATTAAGACGTTCATTTGCTTCTAGTATTTACTACTTTAGTTCATGTGTTTTTAAAGAGTAAATAAAAGTCACTTAACCGATGAAAGGTGACGTTGCACTAGCCCCGCAACACCACATGTCCTACCCATGGCCTCACTGGCATGGGAAATTACTGGCTTTCTAATGGGGCCAGTGTAGTTTGTTCAATGGGTACTGTTCTTCTCGTGATAATAGCCGACGCTACATTTGGAGAACTAGAACCGGTAGGTAGTGCGTTCGAAGGAAGACTGTACGAACGCGAGTTGATTTGATGTAAATTTTTGCACTCGGCTCTAAAGCCAAAACCTTTGGTGTATGAAAAAGCACTGATAGTGTGCAGATCTTGTAAATGGGTCTATGGGTTGGTAACGATGTGTAACACCAAATAGGCCAATTGGATACGATCCTTGCGACTCTTCCTAGATGGGAAATACCTTTCCCCATCGCTAGTACGAAATGTTGTTCAAGACGCAATAAAGTCTTTCTGATAATATGGGAAGTTGAAGCTGATCTAACGGTTTATGAACGCATCAGTTTCCATGATAAAAAGAACACATCAACCAATGACTTTGATGATCTTTAACACTCGATGTAACACCTTACTTAAGCTTAAAACAAGGAGAAGGCCCGATTTCATTGGTAGCAATACTCCTTCCTTTCATAAAACAGTCACCAGATGGACGCAGCAATTTTGATTCCAATGTCAATGAATCTGACATCACTAAATCCACAGAGGTATACATCCATTCCGAACCATGGCGTCGTCATTTAACCTGGAGGAAAAATCGCTGTTATTCAAGATAAAGGTGAACAATAGTTGCCGCAATAAGACAATATGTGTTCTTTCCCCCCTCAATTCTTACCAAATCAAAACGGTGTATTTTACCTGATGATCGTCAAATGTGTTGGCAAGTAGAGGATTTGGCCGATCGTGTCCTTAGAAGCTGAATGAAGTTGAAGACCTGGAACTAGATATGACATACCACCTTACTTCGACAAAGACTAGGACTTGTTTGCCGAAAGTAAACGCAATCTCTCTTGGAAATTAGTTTATGGTTGAAACATGTACTTACAATCACCCGAAAGATATTGATACCATTGCTTCAATAAAGAGTTTAACTTTTATAACTTCAACTTTGAATCAATTTATCTAACATGTCTATGTAAATCATTATATAACAATTTAACAACAGACTCCTCTTTTCCCGTCATTCGTTCAAGCAACCCACAAAAGGCAGTGCGCAATCTCATCCATATCAACTACCAAGGGTAGGACATGCAACTTAACAGCAATGGTGAATTAAAATCGGCATCAACATCCGCGTAACCTGAGTGCTAGTCCTTATCAAAGACTTAACGGTAACGGTAGGAGGGCGCTCTTACACACATCGGAAAAGGCTATATCTGTTCACGAATACTTAATCGTAATGACCGTTATTGAATTACAACTCGGTTTATCCACTAACTTTCGACGGATTTTGACGTCAATTAATTTTTTTCCTAAATTATCATGATATTACTAAGGCTCTTTTTGAATGAAGGTTTAAGATGTTATTTATAATAGACTGAACCGAGACTGCATAGTAAATGCCGTAGCATTCCACAAATTACCGTTTGGAAATCCCCAATGCCCTCAAGCCGACGTGTCCTCCCTCCCTTCCCGTCACTACCACTGCTTCACTACAAATTAAATAATAGACTCTTTCGTAAAATAGTAAACACGTTTTCTTGTCGCTCTAAGTTTGAAATATTTGGTCCATGGAACCTAGTAATAAGAGGACCACAAAGCGACAACCACAATTACCTAATTCCCATTACCCATTCATCACGACAAAGCCAGGCACTTGATGTGTATAGATGTGCATACACCGCGACGGCTGTGATCTTTCTATTTGCCGCGATCGATTCAGTGCCAGCGTTCTGTACTTCTACATAAAACTGTCAACAAAACTTTGTACTTTCACCGGATGTTGGACCTCGGCTGTATGGATCTTTGGAAAGTACATAGATCACTCCCAACCAGTTTCAACACATGTTTTTTTGCACGTTGTTGTGACCAAAAAGAGGAGAATTTTTTCAAATACCGAAAAACCCATCAAAATCCGTCTTCCTTTGTGGAGCTACGCTGTTGAAAATACGCTAGCTTTTGGTGATTTTTTGACCCTTAATTGTGTAAAATCTTGTGAAATAATATGAAATGTCCATCACTTCCGATCTTGAGACACGGGTTATGAAGTTCCATGTCCTTTTGTAACAAAATTTAACCCTGAACTTGTGCCCAAGCGTGCCCATTCTTGTAATTTTACCTCGAAAACCCGCCAACTTGTAATATTTTTAACTTCCGTTGTGTTGAATTTGTTTTACCGTTGTTGGCTTTTTTGCTACCGACCGGAACTGGCATAAGCTTATACATTCAACTATCAGACCATGTTGGAACTGATTCCCTATGTCAGAGTTCATCTGAATTATGAGTGTGGTAAGTCATACTGTATACCTAATTTATAAATTAATTAACCCTCGTATTCCGAAGAGGGGGATGGGTTGTTACCGCTTCCCTTCTATTTTTGCGCCCTACTAAACCCCCTTTTTCCGGGCCCTTGAGTTAATGTATTGCCATTGGACATTTTTTATGCCCTTTTTTCTGCCAACTAAACAAAAAACAAAACCACCCACTGGGGTATAGGAAAGGGTAAAGGGTATCCCAAAGTTGATGGAATAGGTGTGTGGGCAATCACCCTCTTTTCAGGACTGAAATACCAACACGCCTTTATGACATAGGAAAATCACACACACTTGATTTTGTAGCAATAATATCCTTTGATACCAAAATGACACCAACCACTAACATTATACCATAATGACCCTCATAAAGTCCATTGTCCTAGAGATGGCCTCAGATATTTTCGAGGATAGCGCCCTCATTTTTCTACAAATCGTGTTTTTGGGTTTTTTTTGTGTGTGTGTTTTTTTTTTTTTTTTTTGATTATACATAATGTAATATCCACACACTAATCACTGTTGAAATCCTAAGCTCAACTCGGTGTCCTTCATATAGAAAATCACAGGCTTTGTAATAACATTTCGGGTCCACATTGCGAGGAGTTGGCAACGCAACACGGTGCTTTAGTTACTGGGGCACCCAGACGACGCACAACAAACCTACTCTATAGAACTGTACAAGATTTCACGTATGCCGTAACTCTACTCTAGTTACCGACGCTTAGTCACCGACGGGCACTTGTGCCTGTTCCGTACCTTCCCTATTTATGCAGATAACAAAGACTTTCGCTATTTATAGCGCTCGATCAAGCCATCAAAAAAAAAAAAAAAAAAAAAAAAAGAAAAAAAAAAAAAAAAAAAAACAAAAAAAAAAAAAAAAAAAAAAAACAAAAAAAAAAAGAAAAAAAACCAAAAAAAAAGGGAGAAAAAAAAAAAAAAAAAAAAAAAAAAAAAAGAAAAAAAAAAAAAAAAAAAAGAAATGTTTTTTAAAAAAAAAAAAAAAAAAAAAAAAAAAAAGAAAAAAAAAAAAAAAAAAAAAAAAAAAAAAAAAAAAAAAAAAAAAAAAGGGAACAAATTTTTTTTTTTAAAAAAAAAAAAGGAGGAAAAAAAAAAAAAAAAAAAAAGAGAAATAAAATAAAAAAAAAAAAAAAAAAAAAAAAAAAAAAGAAAAAAAAAAAAAAGAAAAAAAAAAAAAAAAAAAAAAGAAAAGAAAAAGAAAAGACACTGACTGTTCTAAGTTTAAACGAACCGCGTTGGCAGTATACACACAACTGAATGCAGTAAACCCTTGGTGTGTACATTGTACATGTCATGCATACCATGCTTGACCGCGCTGCAAAGACCCTGCTGAGTCAAAACACAGATCTGCGCATATAATTATACAGCAATCAATCTCCATTTGCATTGCCCAATTCAATTCGTTCCACTGCAGAAAAAGAGTCCATGTACTTTGCAACTGTCAACGTAGTAAACTTAAATGTCACCCTACATAGATAACTCACGACAGTGTGGTCAGAATTGACCAAAGTGACACCACCAAATGTCCTCTCACTAATCACATTATATCGCGCATTATCTATGATTGTTTTTTAAATCCATCCATTTCTAGGATTGACTTCATAGCGTAACATTACTAATACACTGTTAAAAATGTTCCTACTTTTAACCAGAATTTTACCTTTTAAATTAAGGTAAACCTCATTATCTCAATAAACTCACGCTTTATTACCCTATACCTAACATATAATTACAATTTGGAAGCAAAAAATGTAATAAACAGTGGCTAAAAATAATACTACAATTTTGAAACAGGGTCGTATTTAACGCTTGCCGTTATTATATTTTCCGTAATATTACGTTTTTTGTAACTTACTTGGCTTTTTAATGTAAAGAATATGAACTATGAAAATCGTTTTACTATAAAATGTGTAAAATACGGTCGTAAGTAACGTCATTAAAAAAAAGCAAAGTCTTATTTTCCCTATATACTTTTAAAATAGTTTACAAAACTTTTTGTAGAACTCGATTCCTCCTTTTTGTATTATATTTAGTTTAATTGAACAAAACAGTACACACATATATTCTATATTTATTTAGCATCTGTATATAGTAAAGTCATGTAGTGGAGTAATATAGTTTAGGACTTTGTAATCTTACGGCCCTGGTTCGAATCTATTAAGGTACATGTATAAGTTAAACTCATATGATGATTAAGTCTTAGTGATTTAGAATGTGTACATTACCATATAAAACGAAGTGTTTAAAATTTATTTCTTCTGTTTTCCCTTTGTTTTATTGTCTTTTTTTTTTCAAAATTGTTGCGCCTGAAACATAACTTTTTTTACAACCGTGGTAATTAATACAACGTTTTCATGATTTCATAGCTACAACGTGAAAATTTGGTCATAGATTGTAAGTAAACGTTTTAATTCTTATAATTATTGTTTAACACAGCCAAACCAACAATAGACCGTTGAAGCTGATTTTTTTTTATCATATATAATCATATCCACATACAATCACTGGTGAATCTACGCTCAACTCGAGTCCTTCATATAGAACATCACAGCTTTGTAATAACATTTCGGATCCACATTAGCAAGGAGTTTGCAACGACAGAACTGTGCTTTAGTTACTGGTGCACCAGAGACGCGTACTCAGTAGGTTCCATATCCATTGTTAGCCTTACAAGCTCCGGGAGTTGGCTGAACTAAATTATTTATAATTTTATGTAGTAAATGTCTGTAATATGTTTGTATTAGTGTACTGTGGCACAAAACCTATTCGAAATTGTAATGAAAAAACCCATGGGGAAAATATGTGTGGTTGTACAAACTTCAGCCAAAACAACTGAAATATCTGAATCCAAAATGGCTCGATTTGTAAATGTGGGGGACAGGATAAGATAGTATGAATTAATGATCACGTATGCGGTATGTTCGTCTGACGGCGGATTTTACCAAGTCAGGATGCTTCAGTCAGGGCCAAGGAACTGTGTGTTAAGCTTTTAAAACAAACAAAGATGGTGAAAATACGGACCGAAGAACCATCGCTGATTCCAAATCGCGATGATGCACTTTTGCATCATTGAGCATTTTGAAAAAGGAAGGGGGGTAAATATACCGGGGTAAAATTTCTAAATGTTTCCCATATCATGTTAAAAGTTATATACACATGTTCCGCGGCGCTAAGGATTAAAAATTATAATTAAAAAAAAAAAAAAAAAAAAAAAAAAAAAACTTTAAATTGACAGGAGGAGATTTTTTATAGGATACGAATTTCTCTCAAATTTCACGGAATCGTTTGTAGACCACCTAACAGAGAAACGTTTCGAAGGCTTATTGAAACACAAGTACAAAGAAAACCGCAAACCTTGTTTTGAACTTGCCTGCTAGCGTTATAATCGGTCCCCAATATAACACACATGCTTTGACCCTCTGTCTGCACGACAGAAAGTACTAAAATCAATCATCTTATTACATAAAGACGGCGTACTTCGGCTTATTCATTTCAGGTGTGATCTCATACATTGGTAACCTTCCAAATTGCAAAAACGGGTTCGACAAAAAGGGGGCGCTCTTTCGGAATCTCCTCTGTCTCTTTTAACACCGTATGCTTAAATGGTCAAGTACATCCTGGGTAACATTTTTATTAGAAGCACATATTCTTTCTCAAAATAGGCTAAAATTCTTCAGTCGTTGATATTAAATGTCAAAAAATGTTATGCCTTTTGTTTGAAATTTGTGGTATAATTTATGGGGTCAATATTGAATAGGTGCCCATAGGTACTTATTGAGAGCACGTGTGACCCAGTGGAAAAACAGAGCTCATGATCTTAAGGTTGTGAGTTCGAGCCTGGCTAACGTGTTGGTGTCCTGGGCAAGACAGCTTTACATCGCTTGTCTCACTTCACCCAGTGTAGGGGAGCTGTTAGGAGTATCCATGCTGTACCCGTTAAAATTTTCAAATATGTGAAAATGTGACCTATCCTAGTGACAGTGGAATATGTAAAACGATTTGAGACGTTGTTAAAGCCGCTATAATTACTTGCATTTATTTATTATCAGCCCTCCAGCCCTGCTAAAATACTCTTTCCCTAGGAGATGGCCAGCACACGTTAATGTTGAATTAACATGTCGCGAACTGTAGTAGCGGCCATAGTCGATTCAACGTTGAAAAAATTCTAATAAAATGACTTTTTGTATAATCTTGTAGGGCTCTATGTGAATTATTCTGAAAAAATTTGTCCGGCCTTCTGGCAGCTGCGTTGGTCAGAATCAGATATTCAAGGTCAAAGTCAATGACCTTTATAAGGCTTATCATGGACCATAACCAGTAACCCTTTGTCCTAAAATCATAAAATTAGGTGTCTATCCCAAGATTTTGGGGTCAACGAACACAATTAGCATATAGGAAAAACGAGCAATGCACCCTTCCTTGAGTTTCAAAATATAATCACTATCTGCATGAAATTGTACTTCAAACTTCGTCCCCCTAAGGTGTTTGTTAGACCTCCTTTATTTCTTAGTTCCAAAGCCTCTGGCCCTTTTATTTTTGGGTACAGGGGGGGGGGGGGGGGGGGTGGATTGGTATTGTCTCCTCTTTCCATTGACTTCTCAAAACATTCCAATAGTCCTCCAATTGACTTCATAGTAATGTTTTAATGAAGCTATTATCATGGGAACTTGATTTCTCCGATTGTTGCTAAAAATAAGCCAATGTCTATTTTGCGATAAAATACAGGAAGGTTGATTTTGTTCAGGTTTTTGGGGTGATTCTGAAAGGAACATCAGTTTTGTAACATACACCTGAGGTCCTTTAAGTGCATAACGCATATATATTTTCTTGAAGAAGTGAAAAGAAAAAAATATTAAAGGTGGCAACCATCCCCTTCCTCATCACTGAGTCTTGTCTACCACTACCAACGGTAAGTGGCGGGCCGATTATTTTGCGTTTACATGAAATCAAATTGATGTCCCAAGATTATATGCAGCCATTAGGTTTCAAATGTATGTGTTTTGCTGGGGCGGATGAATACCTTGTTGGCAGTGGTAAACACCCACCTCCTCCCCAGGACGACTAAGGTACCTCAGACTTTAATGGTGGACGTTATGCCACTCAATATGATGCAAGGAATCCCATTCAGCCTACCTGCCACCTATCAAATGCTGCCAATGGAGGCGTTTAACAACCTGCTGCGATGCGTTTAATTGGGGGCGGGGGGGCTCACCTCCTATCTCTTTGTGTCATGCCGCAGACCAGCCTCCGGGTCTGCGTCACCCCTAAACGTTCGAGTGTTTCGCCTGTCTTCTGGCATTGCGGCACTGGCTACCCGTGGTCAGGGGAAGGTAATTGTTGTCCGCTGGACACATATGAAGGTTTGACATATAAACAAGGACGGGTGTAATCAGTCCCAGCCTATATGCAGGGAGATTCTTCGGTATTCGGGTGGTGCCGAGATTGGGACAACGGGCTGATCGCCTCCCATTGTTTCTGGAGTGGATAATGGTTTGCGGACAGTATCCCGGATGGTCCCTAATCCCAACCCAGCCCAAAGGTCAGAGGGCCTTCGGTGGAGTGTCAGCTCTACTTTGCATTTGCCGCCCAATCTTCTAGATAGTGGACCGTCCACACGTGGATCTGTTCGCCTCAGTCATGAATCGACAGAATGTGGCATATTAGGGCCTACCCTTGGAACCTGGATCCCCGGGCTGTCAAACGGGACCGCCATGGACAGCGGACCCGTGTCAGTATTGATAGCCTATTATGCTTGATCACAGCTTCTACAGGTTGCCATGTTCCCAAAAGTTCCCGAGTGGCTCTGTCTTGAGACTGCCTGTCCTGCTTGTAACCCTTATGGCCACGGCAGCTGTGTTTCCCCAGGCCCCTAGATCGGCTTGTAAGGGAACAGCTCTATCTTCCAAAGGGATGGGTCCTGGTAAGAGGCCTCACAGTGACGCTTCGTCCCAATGCCCATCCATGCTCTGACCATGTCTGGTGAATTTCTGTAGGAATGTCCTGAGGTGGGACTTTCTGACCAGGCTGCCATGCTCACTGTAGGCAATGCACTAGAGTATCCTAGGATACATATGTTGTGCCGATACAGAGTTCGATCCATGCAATTTCTTGACCGTATACCGGGTTGGCAATTTCAACAAGGAAGTCTTCAAAGTGGGATTAACGTAGCGTCCTGACTGTCTGAGGTTTCTTTTTTACCGAACATCCACAGGCCAGACCCGTAAGGTGCCGTGATGGCATACCGTTTACGTCCCAATCTTGCCATCTGATGAAGGCATGTTTACGGATCGTCCCCCGGTTCGTAGCCTTGGTTTTCCGGAGTGGATTTGCTATTGGTCTTTGCAATTCTTGTGTCGTAACAGTTTAAACCCAACCGCAAGCTTAGTCTTCTGGACTTCCTATGGCTGTGGCTTGTGGCCATAGGGGGTTCGGATAACAGCCATGTCTACGGGCGAGCCCGCCACCGCTGAGCGCAAGAGGTCTCTATTCTTCCACATGCTGGCTTTTTGGCCAAGAATCATACTCTTTCTTTTACCCCGAAACCGGTGTTTCCGCCACGTCTCACCATAGTTGCAGACCGGTGCAGTGTTTCGACAGCTTCAGAGAAGCCTGCAGCCGGGACTCATTGAGCCAGCTGGATTTCCCCATCATCTGAAATGCACACAAAACCAATGATTGTTGATGGCTTCTTAGTTGGGCCATATGATGTTCGAGCTCACGCTTCCCCCTGGCCTTCATCCCGACATTTTGCACAATGTCGGTTGGAAGTTGTACTTCCACCTTCCAACCGTCCTATTTGATGCATTGTGTTAGTTCAAGCGGAGAGGGTGTCGCCGTCCAATCTAACATTCTTGGCTCGTAGCATCTTGACCAGGAACATTAGGCGACTATTGGTGGGGCGTTGACAGGTTGCGTTGCGTTTGCTACCTTCCTGCGACCTTCTTCCGACACCGATTAAGCCATGCAATGGTATTCTGTGTAAAAGTTGTGGAAGGAAGCTAGCATTTTCTAGTACAGTGTATCCCTCTCAGGAGTGAGATGGCGATACACTTGAGTGTGATCCTACTTTCACGACCTTATTGGCGCTCACACCATTGTTATTCTCTCCCTACAATGAGGTCGTTGGAAGGTGTGGTCTGAGTTTGGTTTTTGTTTTTGTTTTGTTTGTTTTTTGTGAGAGAACCATTTTGCTGAAGGCGATTCACAGCGCCGCTTGATTTGGTCCGTGATATTTTGTGCTGCCATTTCCCGACTATTTTGGGAGTTTGCTCATTTAGCAATGGTAATGGGTTTTAATAGTCACCCCAATTACATATGCAAAAGGTCTATCACAAGTACCACACAATTAAATCACACAGGACTCATTAGTTCGAGGATTTGTCCAAGAACAAGTATTCCTCTGATTTGGACAATAATTTGTATGCTGTTTTTCAGTATCTATATATTAGGCAAGAATATTGCTGTTTTATATTTTTACAGACTGACGAATTGGCTAATTTACGTTGAAAAACTTGTAAAAATTCGATTAAAAGTGCTTTTCTATGCTGACAAGCAATGATGGCTGCATTTTGTAGCCAATATGTTTATTGTTTTTTTGCACCACCTTTTGCATCTAGGCCAATTGGCTAGCAGTTATGACCCATCACATGCATTTGACCTTGGATATCTGACCACCAGCAACTAGAAGGCTTGACCATGTTTTTTCCCTTTTTATTCATATATAGGCACTCCAAAATATACAAAGAAGTCCTTTTATTAGAAGTGTTCAAGGTTACATAGGACATTTGTCACATTAACCTACCATTGGTATTCTCCACCCTCAAGAAGTTGTTTGAGGTTTTGCTTTATTTTTTTGTGAGAAAAACCTTTGGTGGAGCAAGGGCGAATTACTGTCCCTGTGATCAAGTTTTTCAGGAGTTGGTATTTTCACAGTGGTAATTCGGCTTCTCATGTGTCCAAATGAAATATTTGTCCAATAAATGGTTAATTAGGATATCATCGTTCCACAGATTTTACAATAGTATTTTGGCTGTTTTCATTATAGATTTATGGTCAATGTTTTGGTTTATTTGGATACTTGTACAGACTGATGAATTGGCTAATTTTATGTTGAGAAAAACGTGGAAAATTTTGATTAAAAGGCTTTCCCTCTGTAAAGCATGAATGCTTCATTTGTAACCTCAAGATGTTTTATTGTGTTTTATTGACCCCCAACACATGGGGTAAGAACCCATCTTTTGTTCTTATAGCCAATCGATGATGGTACCGATGCGTCCGTGTTGACAGTCAGGACGCCCCCTCTGTTGTTTTTCTGGCAGCAAAATTTACAGTAGTTCTGTGACCAGACCCATACAATCGGTTATAAATACTTGCGATCTTTCCTGATCACAGTGGTCACAAAAATGCAGCTGGTAGCATTAGCATATTATGCTTGATAAGAAAGTTAGTAGTTTACTTCGAAAAAACTTACAGCAAAAAACAGAAATTTCCCCATCAAAGTATGTTCTTTTGCCTGCCAGTTTTCTCCTTACACCAACAGGGGCGCCATAAACATAACCAAGTCACATCATCTATTGGATGACCCATCATAGGCCGTACAAAGGTCGTTGACCTTGGACCTTGAATATCTGACCAACGCAGCAACTAGAAGGCGGGACCATTTTTTGGTAATTATTCATATATAGGCCTACCAGAATGATACAAAGAGTCCTTTTATTGATAATTTTTCAAGGGTGTATAGGACATGTGGCACATTACGCCTCTACTATTGGCCGGCTTCGAACCGAACTCGCACGACGCTCTTGTCTATAAGCTAGCAGCCAGGATTGGTAGAGGAACGATAGCTTTTACTGTAGATGTTAGGTCCGAAAGGTTTCCTTCGCTTTCCTAAGCGGATAGCATCAGCACGGTATCTTAGAGCAGTAGCATGAACCTGGGTCAAACATCCTCGTTCATGTCCACTACAGCTCAGCTTTGACACCTTTGGTAGTTAGTATGGACCCTCTACATCAATGCAAATAGTTAGTTGTGTAAAATGGTGGTGTCACTTTTTCAAACAAGGGTCAATTTAAGTTTACACAGGTGTCAAACTTTAAATTACTCAAATTTGTTGAAATGTATGCCATATTGCCGGTCTAGCAAAGGATTACAAAATGTATAGTTGTACCATCTATGGACCATTGGTTTTTAGAGTTATTGGGTAAAACTGGCTTAAAAGGTGCAAAAAAGGTCTTTCCATTTGTACAGGGGTCAAACTCAGAAGTTTGCTTCCATTTTTGGTAAAATAGAAACAAATTGTTCATCTAACTTAATTTGTCAACTAAGAATAGTTTGGTAGCACTGCATGCATAGTTATCAGGCTATGTACAAAATAGGGTCATGGGGCAAACATAATCCAATTGGCAATTGCCCCTTTGTGACCTTTCGCCTCGGTACTTAACATTACCATAATCAAAACAATACTTTTGGGAGTCCTCATTCCTCAGGCAATTAAATTATAATTTGCAATGCATTTAAAATATAATCAATTAAATTCAATGTTGACCCCTGGACAAATTGATTTTCCTTTTTTCACTTTTAGCTATTTTTACCCAATAACTCTAAATCCAATGGTCATAGATACAAATTATACATTTTATGTTAACGCTTATGACTAGACTGACAATATGACATACATTTCAACACGATAGGAGTATTTAAAAAAGTTTGACCCCTGTGTAAACTTATTGACCCCTATTGAAAACGTGATACCACAATTGACACCACTAACTACCTTGCCTTAATGTAGAGGGTCCATACTAACCCTATGAGATTTCTGCTCCTGCTCTAATCTTTTAACATACATTTTTTTTAACTTGTTTTTGAAAATTTACTACTTAGTTCTCCATGCACCCAACACATAATTTTTTCGCAGTAGTTTTATAGTCGTGTTAGTCCTAAATGAATTGATTTTTATACGTTCATTTCCTTTTATGTCCATGTCTGGATCGCCATAGCCTCATCCCAGAACCCCCTTTTACCAGACGTGGTCAAATGTCCTGAAGAGAGCTACTTTTTCTCTTTACCCTCTTAGGGCTAAATATTATTTTTGTAATGGCATTACAAAATTACCGAATGTTGACCTGGCGAGAATGTATTATTTCAACATGTAAAGTTCTTTTTTCAGCAGTCGACATTTGCATAACAATTTTGTATAAGGTCTTGCTCGAGCATATTCGACCTGACTTCACTTTTACTCAATCAAATTTATGGTATACTGAATCGCACAATGTAAAATTAGGAGGGGAGTCGCGTATGTCCACCACACCATTTGGGTTACTTTGTCTCCTGGCCTCATTATTTTCCCTATGGCTTTTACCCGATCTGTTCCCTAACTCTATGCAATTTCGTGATAGATCGTATTGTTGATGGGGAGGGGGCATAAGGCCTCTTTTTGTGTAGATCACACTGTGGTCGATACTAAAAGTCTAAGACAATGAAAAAATGGTACACTTTGTATAAGTTCAAAGTATCTCCAAAACACATCACGGAAAACGTTACTATATGACTTCCACACAACATGTATAATACATGATAATCTACAGTTTAAATTTGAACGGTCGTGGTCTATAAATTGGTTGTTCAAATCTACTCTGTTTTTTTATCTCTATCCTATGTGATTAAGTTCGTAGTAAAATTACTTCGTTTAAAAACACGGGCGAATCTTTATATCTACACCTGCGTGTGTGAAATAAAATTTTTGTACTTTTTCGCCATAAAAATAAACTTATGCGTCATTTCATGGTGTTTCTTTCAGTTGACTGAGCTAAACGGCTATGCAATTATATTTCTGTTTGTGGTGTTTGTGTGGTGGTATTGTGGCGTGTTTGCGGGTGTGTGTGTTCGTATTCTATGTGTCACGCCAAGCCCTTTAAAGCAATGATCTGTACTCATTTAAAAAATCAGAAAGTGTCTCAACCACTACAAATAGTGGAGGCGTAATAAAACTACCCTACAAGTATTGTAATATGTCTTTGACCTGCCTGTTATGCAGGCCTATATTTCGCAAGGCCCTCTGGACTGTTCCCGGTTATTTCTTTAGTATGGGCACGAACACGCCTTATTTTCGCTGATCCCAAAATAATACAAAGGGGGGGGGGGGGGGGGGGGGGGTGCGAACTAGCAGGCGGACGCTGTTTTCCGCACCTACCCGAGGTCAAAGTTTCATAATAAATTAACTATTATAAAACAACTGTGCACGACTACTGTGGTTAAAATCGTCACACTCGTCATAGCAACTCCGTATCAACTACAGACATGCTATAGCCCACGCTATTTTAAAGCCATTTGGAAAATCGGCAAAAAACACGTACCTGATTCTCTGCGACGGTAACTTTTTCTGACAAAACACATGCCTGACGAGTTTTTTTTGTTTTTGTTTTTTATTGGATATCTCAGGATCATATCGGGTCCGCCTGGCGAAATCAAGTTAGAAAAGTGCATTTTTCCGTGGCGTAAGTTTTAGTTGTAATGAGCTTGGGCAGTAACATTACTAGGCGTCCACCAGTAAGCTCGCTTAGTTTTCAGATGGATGCCGACCTCTAACCTTTTATTACTCTAAACTCTGTGATATTTCGACGTTCTAACTACATAGAAACAAAGAAGTGGAGAGAATGCTGTATATTCTTGGTTCACTGTACTCTTGATAGACCCAGATTTAATTAACATTTTTTGAAAGGTGTACTAAGAAGTCAAAAACCTTATTTTATTAAATTTTATTTATACATTAGATATGTTGTTTTTAATTTTACAGTCCTTACCTGGTGATGTAACGAAAAACATTTTCATGTTGATTGGGGGGGGGGGCTACAATATAATTTGATGGCATTACTAAAGCACAACTCTGTAACCTGTTATACTATCAATTCTTTCGCCTTAGTCTCTATGGGGGCAAGGAGAGGGCAAATATTTAGTGTTTTTGCAAATACATATGCTTGTCCACTTATACTAAACACTGTGTGGAATAGCTAAGCTAATCGATGTCCTTCGTTATAGAAAATCAACAACTTTGTAATAAAATTCCGAATCTGGAATTTATTGTTATAAATACACAGATCCTATACTTCCGATGGTATAATATGTTTATACTATCATAATTGTTTATCACATCAACCAGAACGAAAATTCCAATTCATCTCACACTTTGGATTAGGCATTTTAGGTGACAATATTTATCAGTTGACTGTTTTAGTAAATGAAAACAAAATTATATTTCGAAACTCTGAGTCAGCCTTTAAGGAGAAAATCCGCATATAACACATGTCAACGAGTGCAGGTCGAGGATCGATGTCATTTGTCCGAACGGTTTTTGTTCTGAAAGGTTATTACTCTTTATTAATTTACTCTTTAATCTTTATTAAATTACTCCCAAAGGCCCTTTCTCCGAGTTTTCGAATTATCGACCTTTCGGAATAAAACAAAAATGTTCAGAATAACAACCATTATTAAGAAAAGTTTTTACTCAACCCTAACCCAAAATTCAGGTTTTTACTTCGAAAGGTCGATATTACGGAGAAGCGACACAGAGAAGCGACCCTTAGGAGAAATGATCGATCAGAGATAAAACCTTTGGGAGTTATGATCTTTATTTGCTTCGGACTAATGATCCTTCCGAACAAACACCTTTCGGAATTATGAGCTTCCATAGTAAAATATGTCGGAATAATGACCCCTTTCGGAGAAAAAAAACTTCGGGCATGACACGTCGAATTCGAAATGTCCCTTATTCACAGCTCTTCAGGAAGTCGACATGTTGAAATATGCCATCTCACCATGTCAACATTCTCTTTTTAGGAAGTCGACTTAAAATAAACCATCTTACCATGTCCAAATCCATTATTTTGGATGTTGACACGAGACATACTGCAATCTAGTATGTCAACACTAGAATTTCATCAAGGCGTTGCCCTTTAATCTTAGTTTGCTAAGTCCCCGTATGCTAGTAGTATAGCGCCCTCTCATGAGATCTCCTGCGCATCGCCTTTCGCATATTTTATGTGTGTTGTTTTTCTTTATTTTCCGGAATACATCTTCCTTAACTTTACGGTGAACTGATTGCGAGAAAACATTGCGGTCAAACAAATGTGATACTACCGATCTGGCGGCATTGTTTTATGTACTCTCGGGCAATCGTATCAGCGCTCTGTACGGTGATGGACAACATTTGAGCGTCTTTGACAAAGACTATGTCAAAACGACCTACTTTTCATAAGTATCACCATATCAATATTTCCACTCAAAATGTCGTCTTATTATCAACATTATGCGAAAAGACAAGATATCCTATCTGACAACCCACACAAAGTGTATGGATTCAGTACAAAACTAAAAATTAATGAGTTGTTCCACCACACTTTAACGCCCTCCTCAACTATGCCCCCCCACCCCCCACCCCCCAGGGTCTCCGAAATCGCTAATGAAACCCATTGAATGACAAGTATTAACACCACCTGATTGGTGTCCGGATAGGAGCTTGAGCTCGTGTGAATGAAGCTGGACCAATTCACATCATTGGTGAGTTATCTTGTCTCAAAAAAATAGCGGGGTTTGCGCCCGCTAAAAACTTGTCACCCAGAATTAAAGACACTATCAGAGTTCACTCGGAAAAAAGAGTCAAATTTGCAAATATAAGAGGAAAAGCTTAAGAGTGAAGGATAAGTTGTAGACATTATCACATTATCGGAAACAACAAATCAGTTTCCAAAGGTGATGGCATCCTTAAAAAATCAACCCCCCCCCCACCATACAAATTCCTTCCAAAAATCCTCGTTTCACTTTACAACACACTTATTCGTCCTTATATCTCATAATTGTAACATGTTTGAATTACAAATCTGAACACAAACATCTTTGACATTAACAAAAAACTTTTTCAAAACCTGCTCTTTTTATGTATCGTTACTCCAAAAAGGATATTCCGAGTTCATTGAATTGTTTTCTTTACAACTAGTGAAATTATAATCACGAAAAAAAAAACAATCTCATCATTACCATGCCGTACTCATTAAATTAGAACTCGAATCGAATTCTTCTTGTTCCTGTCTCCTGGAACATCCTTGATAAAGCACTCTCATAAAGTTAAACACCAGTTGCTTTAAACTAAAATATTTTATTTTTTATTTATGTAGATCTTCTTTGCCTGTGGAGACCCACTCAGTGACGGACACTGTTTTTCATGGGTGCCCATGGGGCAAACAAAATAATCAAAATCTTTACAATGCATGAATCGATTTTAATATTAATGCATATACACTTACACTTTTAAATACCTACCAAGTACACTCATAAATTAAAAACATAAATACAAAATAACGTAGCTGGGAGAGGATTTTTTCCAGTGGTTGGGATTGTTGAAGTCTGAGCCCCAAAGTGAATTTTCTGTTTTCAGAAGTTTACGACAAGGAGTTAATGCACATTACCCTGTTGTACCACTCTTTCATAGTTGTCATAATTATGATATTAGAAATGCTATTAAAATATTGCACCAATTTGTATTAAGATTCAGTATTATTATCAACTGTCCTCCCCCTGGACAAAAAAGCGTGTCCATCTGCCGTATTGATAAACTCTGCAGTCAACCCTCTTTAAGGATAATTGCTGTTCAATGATGTAAATAAAATTGTAAAAAGGAGAGTGCCAATTAATAGATCCATGGAAAACAGCTCCGTTAATTGCATTCGCCTCATGTTACTCAAAGATAAATCGCAAACATCGACAACTTAGGCAGCCCCTTTCTCCGAGTTTTGATTACGACCTTTCGGAATAAAAAAAATGTTCGAGTAATCCCACCATTATTAAGAAAAGTTTTTACTCAACCCTAACCCAAAATGCAGTTTTTCCTTCGAAAGGTCGATATTCCGGAAAGCGACCCTTAGGAGAAATGATCGATCAGAGATATTACCTTTCGGAGTAATGCTCTTTATTCGCTTTCGGACTAATGATCCTTCCGAACAAACACCTTTCGGATTTGAGCTTCCATAGTAAATGGTTCGGAGTAATGCCTTTTGGAGAAAAGGCTTTCGGAGCATGACACGTCGGATACGAACTGTCCCTATGTCACCGCTCTGCAGGAAGTCGACATGTTGAAATATGCCATCTCATCATGTCCAACATTCTCTTTTCTGGAAGTCCGACATGTTAAAATAAACCACTTAACCATGTCCATATCCCATTATGTTGGTGTGACAACAGACATACTGCATCTATCAATTTCCAACACTAGACTTTCACATCAAGGCGTTCGCTTAAATTTATTTGCTACGTCCCTATTTAGTATAGCGCCCCGTCATGAGGATCTCCTTCGCCTCGCCTTTCCGCATTATTTTGTGTGGCTGTTTTTCTTTATTTTCCGGAATGCATCTTCCTTTAATTTTACTGGGAACTGACGCGGCAAAACATAGTAAAGGCGCCGTTCCAATCAATTGCGGTCAAACAAATATGGTTAGACCGTCTGGAGGCCATTGTTATGTTATTGTCGGGGCAAACTCGGCTAAGAAAGGGTTTCGGTGGACAGACGCAATGTTGGCACGAGCAATTAATTAGTGGGTGCACTCCCATATGATGACCGCAAAATAGGGCCACTTGATTGAAACATTGTGCTTGCACAGAAGTATGGCTATTTGCGCAAAGATCCTCGCTACGCTCGACAGAGAGCTTCGCCCCCGACCACGCGCATTGCAGCGATTCTGTCACGGTTGATGGAAAAAATTTGAGGCGTCTTGACAAAGACCGATGGCAAAGCCTACTTTCATCAACACAACATCATGGCTTACGCCACTAGTTCCCCTTATTCGGTCCGTTTTTCAAATAGAAATATTTTTCAATATAGATTGTAAAAAATCAGAATTTTTCTTCAAGATTTCGGATTTACGTGTTTACAACCAATGGCGACGTCTACATTTGGGAGTTTTGGCCGTCACCGCCCAGGCATTGAAGGGTTGCAAATTGAACAGAGGTTGCCTAGTTTTAGTTTAGCAATTTGATTGAAGCTTTTTACCCGTGCGCTCTGAACCCCAAGGCAGAGCCGAGATTGTGGGACAGTCTAAGCGTCAAGCAATACGCTCCATTTTACGCGTGGGGCAATCCCGTAGTGCACATACGCGTTACTATAAGCGTGATGAATTACAATAGCTGGGCACAAAGTGTTGGCGTCTTTGCCAGTAAAAAATAGCGGGGTTTGGCCCGCTATTAAAACTTGTCACCAGACTTAAAGACACTACAGTGGCGTAGCTGGGGGGAAGGGGGGCACGTGCCCCGGGTGCCCCTCAGACGTTGGGAAAAAAAATAAAATTGAAACGGTCATAGGCAGTATATCTGCCTATAGTCACAATGAGAGCCCTTTGAAGGTACTAAAATTGCTAACTAAAACTCAAGCTACCGGGGCTTCGCCCCTGGACCCCCACCAAGGGCAAGTATACATCTTCGCCTCATGACAATGAGCTAATGAGACTCTCCGAAGGCACTCAAAACCAAAAAATCGAGAGCGTCAAGGGGCTCCGTCACTGGACCCCGCAGGGGCAATTCGTTCATCTGCGATCAGGATAAAGAGATAACTGAGAGCTATCCTGAGTGGCATCAAACATGTAAAACCCGAGAGCTTCAGGGGCTTCGCCCCTGGACCCCCATCAGGGATACGAATAGACAATGCTTCATGATAATGAGATTACTGAGAACTCTCCGAAGACACTCAAAAATGCTAAAACCCGAGAGCATCCAGGGGCTCCCCCTCGATATCATCACAGCGGGACCGTATAGTTCATCTGCTTCAAGATAATGAGATATCTGAGAGCTCCCGAAGGCACTCAACATGCTAAAACCCAAGAGCTCCGGGGCTTGCCTCCTGGACCCCACAACCAGGGGCAGTACGTGTTCAGCTGCCTTCGAAGAAAAGGAGTACATGAGAGCTCTCCAAAGTATTCAAAACATGCTAACCCGAAAGCTTACGGGGGCTCCGCCCTGGACCACCCGTTAAGGGGCTTGCATTGGGGACTACGTTAGGGACCCTAAGGCAGACCCTGGATCCCACCCATTTTTGCTCACGCTACGCGCTGGGGGAGGGGCGCAAGTTAACATATTGCACGGGCGGCCACATGCACTAGCTAAGCAATGAGGACACTTATCAGATATTTCCTCGAAAAAGAGTCATATTTGAAATCTATAGGAATAGCTTAAGAGTGACCCCGGCTAGTATGTAGACTTCTCACATTATGAAAATAACAAATCATTTTTCCAAGGTGTTAGCATCCATAAAAAATCAAACATACACTTCTTCCAAAATCCTCGTCCACTTTACAACACACTTATTCTTCTTATTGTAGCTCATATTGTAACATAGTTTGGAAATTCAATTTTATTAGATCTGTTTTGCCTGGGGAGACCCAATCAGTGACGGACACTGTTTCATGGCGTGCCCAGGGGGAAACAAAATACATCAAAATCGTTACAATACATGAAATCGACATCTTCTTAAATATTAAAATGCATATAAATTACACTCTTAAAATACATACCAATGCTACACTTCATAAATTTTTAAAAACCATAAATACAAAATTACGTATATGTTTATGCTAAAACCCGAAGCATAATATTACAAATATTTTTGTTTACAATTCCCAGCGTAGATGGGAGAGGAGTTTTTGCCAGTGGTTGAGGGGATTTTTTTGTTGAAGGCTGGAGCCCCTAAAAAGTGAATTTTCTGGCTTTCAGACGTGTTGCGCAAGGACCCGGTAATGCCAAATTACCCTGGTATACCAGCTTTGTCCTCTTAATTATGAGTTATAAGAAACTGTATAAAAATATTGCACAAATTTGGAGGTCAACTCCAGCGAGACTTTTATAAAAACCACAATGTTGAGTTTTTTCCATCCCAGTTTTTGAAACATCAGTTGGAAAAAGACGAGGGAGACCTTAATCAACCTGCCCAGCAGAATTTTGAAAGAGAAGAAGCAACATTAAGGGCGACAAGATTATTGCCGCGGCATTACCCCACACTATATCACAATAATAAAAATGAGGAAAACTTTGGAAAAAATGGTTCTAACTTACTGTGGACGTTCGGCAACTCCTGTTGCATTTTCAACACTGAGCTATGACTGGCTGATCCCGACGCTAGATGGATGTTTCCTATGCGACATCGTTGCCAGTTCTTTGGCTTGGGGGATTTTCTTGAGATCAGCAAATCATCAAATAGATCGCGGAAAGTTGATATTGTCATTCATCTATGTTCATGGTGGTGCCCCCTCTCTTCCTTATATCTATAGCCTCTAATCCATCTTTTCTAACGATCTTGTTCAGTACCTTGACTTTTGCCTCACCCCATCCTATAACGTGGTTTTTTTCAGCCACTGATCTCTTATGCGGATGTGTGTCCCGCTGTGAAAAGTCAGTTCTTGAATGCTCTAGTTTTTACAGTTTTGCTGAGGAATAATTGGTCATGGGGAATAATGGGTCATGGGTTGTCACTCCAAGTTCCTATAGACGCGCATATGTGCTGGGGACAGGGCCTTCTCAGCATTGGCATCGGACCGGGCGGACAGAACGAACGGTACATCCCAATAATTTTGCCCCCTCCCTGGGCCCCCCCCACCCCTTAAGAAAAAAAAAAGCCACAACATTGAAGTCAGAAACTGCTTTCGGCTTCCACAAACACCATGACGAAATTTGCAATCAAGACCTCTGCAATGACGCCCTCTGGGTACTCACACTATCCGTGATTTGCTCAATCAGTGAAAATCGAAACAAATTCATCAAAAATTAGATTGTTGCATGTTTTGTTACAAGTTTAGGTATCCTAACATACCTCAAGTTAATACAAAGACAACTACTAAGGATAGAATTGGATGTCCGTACGAGACACCTTGCCTACAACCACGAAATCAAGGGATAAGAGATTATATCTTTGAACACTTTGCTTTTTCCTTTCTATCGTTTTTCGCTTTGGAAAAAATAACTTATCAGAATATTCTACAGACTTATTCGTCATCTTTAAGCTATTCTTCAACACTTCACATATGTTTACTCATGCAGGGTGGATCACTGATAGGTCTTTAAGTATGAACTAACACGGTCTCTTGCATTGCAGAAATGGCGCCCCTATTACTAGTCACCATAAACGTTTACAAAAATGATCCGCTTCCTAGAGCATACTCGCAGAAGTATAGTGCAAGGATGGCTCCTCTTAAATGCAACGGACATGTACTGAAGAACGTTCAACACACAAGGCTCTAGTGACACCCCAATCATACTGGTCGTCAGTTGAAGGAATAGCCTGAGCCGCCCTTGAAAACAAGATGCTGACGTCTAATAAGCAACGGCACCCTGTCAATACGGATACCGCGCCGGCCCCTCAAAGAAACATTGCGGAATAAGTACTGCAATGGCACCCTGATATATATAGTCAAGCCAGGGATACCGCATTGATGACGCCCCTTGACGTGCAAAAGAGCAATTGATAAGAACGCACAAGCAACAGCGCCAGGCTGAAGGCCTACGCTTTATGTTACACTCTGCCACCATATGGAAACACAAAAATTACAAAGATTATTACAACATGAAGTAATGACCTGATGCCACCCACTAGAAGCTGAAATTTGTTCTCTTTGGTTATCCATGAATTATTAGAATGATGAGCAGACCTTTCGAAGAAATTTGTAGAGGTGGTCTAACAAGCAGCCGGCGCCCATATTTGGTTATCCAATACAAGTAAGAATTAATGATGCCTAAGAAGATTAAAACATTTGCAGAAGTGTAATAAGTCTAATAAGGGTGGCGCACCCTTGGGCACCCATTCTGGCTATGCAAATAATGTAATGAACTAATGGGGTATGGGGCGGTAACCGGAAATTTACAAAAGTCTAACAGGACCACTTGGAGCACTGGTCTATCCAGTGTGAATCAAACTGACGACGCCTTCTTGAACATGTGAAACAAAACTGCGAACGCTTTATCAAAGCCCAATGATACCCCTAAACTGTTCATCCAATAAAAGAGTAATAAACTTTTTCACCTATTAGAAATAATTGCAAAAGTCTATACTCAGCGAACAAGTTCCCAACAAACTTTTGACGAGCCACTTTACTGTGTGAAGACAATCATCTCTAATTAGCTGTTGGGGCTATCGGCGGTTTCTAGCACTTACAATTTGCATCATAGGATGTTGCAGCGCTGAAAGCTGCCCGGGCCACTATCACAACGCTCGTCAAAGTTTTTCTGTCCTGGAGACAAGCATATTTCTGCTTATTCTGTTATCAATAAAGTAATTAACTTGTGTCGCCCAATAGAAGCAAATTTGCAGGGTCTACAAGCAATTGGACCATTGATCATCAAATGAAAGCGTACAGTACGTATACTACAATACGTACTTACGTCCATAATAAAGTAATCTTGAATTTAAATGGCCGCCATTTTCCCACATATTTTACTCAATTATTCTGGACTTAAGAGCACATAGAAGCTTCAAATTGGTGGCAATACCAATGTTTGTGATTCCAAGGACACACTACGACTCCAGAAAGTCGCTCTGATTGTTTCCTTCAGAGGTCATCTACTTTTCACATTGACCGCCATTTTCAACATTATTTTTGCTCTATATCTGACTTCGAGCAACATAGAAGACTCAAGCTGGTGGCACAACCCACGTTTGTGATGTCGGGGACAGAGATATTACTCCGCAAAATCAGATTGTTTCCTTCAGGCGGCCATCTTGAATTCAAAATGGCCGCCATTTTTTACATATACTTCGCCCAATATCTGGACTTTTCTGGTCAACAGGAAGCTCCCCTTGGTGACAATACCTTTGTGTGTGATGTCAAGAACACATATATTACACCCAAACGTCGTTTATGTCCTTCTGGCGGCCATCTCGACTTTTAAAAGGCGTCATTTTCAATGGATACTTCATTGGTTGGCAGTACTCAATGTTTTGTGATTTTATGGAACAATATATATATGAACCTCCTAAGTCGCAGATTTTTTTCCTTCTGGCACCCTATTTAAAGAACCATGGCCCGATCGCTAATTACCCGTCCCCATAAGCCCCAGATTTACGAGTGGTCACATTATGGTATCAGAAGAAGCTGCTATTTTTCTCATTATCCTGTGAATCGTATAGCCAAGGATGTTTGGGTTTGGAATGTTTATGAGCGAAAATGTGCCCTATTTTGGTCGCCAATATTATGCTACCAGTACTCTATGGGGGCTTAGAAAAACAGTTTTTAGCTCTCGTATCAAACACGGAATTGAAATATCGGCGCGAAAACTTTACAGGTGGTTTTCGGTAGTGAAGGCCAATCTATCAAGATGAAATCTTCATATCCTTAAATCGTGTCATCCCCCCTTCAATTTCAAATGTCCACTATTTTTTACATATAATTCGCCCAATATCTGGCCTTCTGAGCAAATAGCTCAATGCTCATTCCAAATCAGATATTCATCCTATTGCATCAGAACCACTTAAAGCATGGACTCCTGAGAGACCTTAGCTCTAGGGTGTTTTAATAAACTTGTATATGGGTGTCAGTGTCCCTTACTTCAGTCAAGCATTTTAAGCAAATCCAGCGAATTCAAACACATTACAATCTACCAAACTGTGTCCAGGCATTAAAGCCCATTTAAATTCCTGAGCTTGCTATGTCCAGACCTTATAGTATCATGAGAGCATCTTTTCCTCTCTGAATTTGGTACTTTGGTTTCATTGGTTCATAGTCCCGGTTGTGCTATAAGATGCCAGCGGGCGGCAAAAGTGGTAAAATATATTTTGACTTACTTTTTTGCCAATATATCTTATTATATACTTCAATTAGTAAATTTAAGATTGTTATTGGTTCAAACTCTATCACGTGATTAAAAATAGTTCAACTATACGGCGAGAAATCGGCGCCATCCGTAAATAGTACTCCTAAGCCACGCCCACCCGTAAATAGTTCATTTTCAGAGTACTATTTACGGCTCAGAGGTATATGTTTCGTTTACGGCGCTTAATTCGCCTAACTTACTGCGATCGCGTAGTGCGTCCGCATTTGCCGTTGGATTGCATTTGGACTACCACATGCATTCCAGGATACATCGTGTACGTGAAATTTTTTTAAAATAAATGCAAACATTATATTTTTTTTCATTGTTAACTGGAAATTTATTAATGAAGTATATAAAAACAAATATATACTGACTCTATTCGAGTCTCTGGCTTAAAACTATGGTCCCTCGGTGACTACATTACTGCTATTTTGCTTCGGGGCTGCGCCCCTCAGCAAAATAGCACGAATGTCACAGTCCACCCCTCGGGACCATAGTTTTAACCATAGACTCTCATGTTCAGTATATATTTTGTATAATATCTTTACAGGATATGATTGATACTATTGCATGGGTTTTCACTAAGCAGCTCACGACACGTTGGTTGGCTCATGACACCTTCAAAACCCATAGCAAATGCGTATCCATTCATTCTCAAAATCATGTAAAATAGGTATATTCTGAAGATGTCCTTATTTTTTTAGACATAGTACAGGTGCATTTTGCCCACAATTGGTGTGGCCCTCGTGGTAAATCTAATGAAACCCACTATCTATGCCTTCCTTTGTGTATCAAATGTTCGATCATATAAATATTGTGCTTACTGAATTTGTGATTGCAAGCGTCTGCCTTGACTTCTTAGTTATACATGTTTAAACTTCAACCTGAACATTTGTTTCTGGCAAAGATTTTCTTCTTCAATAAAATGTCCACATTGCCTCTCACTATCTGCCTTCCGTGTAAATAAAGGACCGTGTGTCACAAATCGGAAGTACAAATATCATTCAATTACCACTTGAATGCCTTAAATCAATAATGATGACCACAATGTGCCACAAAGTACTATTAAAAGAGGGTAGTCATCTGTAAAAATAATAGACCAAAATCAAGCAGAAGTCGAGAAACACTGGATGATTTACGATGGAGTATGTCCCCAAATATTGTTAGTGTGACGTGCATACATCCAAAGGTTAAGAATGTTCGCGAGATCTCGTACATTTTCAGCATGCTAATTTACTTCTCTGCATAATGTTTTCTGGGTATATGCCCAGCTGTGGGTCATCTTTGACCACTACAGCAAAGGTTATTTCAATATGATCTAAAGACCAACCAGCATTAACTCCTGTAAACGACAGTTGATTATTTTAAGGAAGTGAAGGCAGCATTTTAGTTTCAAGCTCATAATCGTAAAAAACCATGCATTTAGACAACAGAACTGACAAGGAGATCTAATATATTTTATAACCCAACCCGGGTCTGATACATGCCAGATGGCTTGTTACGTACAAATTTGGCCACTATCGTTGGAACCTTACCCTCAATTTTGGCATGGTGAAAACAAATTCAAGATTTATTTGTAAGGACAACATATGTATTGTTGTTTGTGTTTGTCTGTTTCCCTCTTCAAACCACCCTCCAGCCCCTCTAATTTATGTTGGATCAGTGGCCTAAGCTGGAAGCAAACTGTCCCCACATGAATTTTCGTCGGGGATGGAGACATTAGGGGTAATAATCAATAGGGGGTCAAAAAGGAGAGGAAGAGAAGTAAAAAAGATGAAGGTGACACCAAGACCAGTACATTAGGATACACAATAAAGATCAGATTTTGGCAAAATGGTCTACTTTACGCGCGCATCAAGTAAAAAAAATTAAACACTTTGAATGGGCGAGCGAATCCAAAGTGGGACTACACAAGTATTTGTCGCCTCGTATTGACAAGGCTGGCTATATGCGCCTTATATGTTGGACATCTGACTCAATAAAATAAGCAAATTGTCTCCACCATTTTTGCCCAAGATTGCCGATAACACCCAAACATTGGGCTGGCTCAAATAGGTCAGTGGGTGTTGCTCACAAGTTGAGCATCACAATCATGGGTATTGCACCAATGAGCTTTCTATGTTGTTCTGAATTCCAGATATTGGGCGGAGTATATATTAAAAAAGGCGGCCATTTTGAAATCAAGATGGCCGCCTGAAGAAAACAATCTACGACTTTCTAAGTAATACACTCTAATTTTTTTTTACTCACCTAGTAATTTTTACTCCTTAGGTTTAGTTAAAAAGTACATCCCGCTTTTGTTTGGTAAACTTGACTCAACAAGGTGAGTAGCAGTTTTTACTCCTCCTTGTAGTTAACATTTACTCAGTAAAAGAGTCAATATTGACTCACATTTGTTGATTAAAAATTTTCTCCGCGTTACTCAACAGGAAAGCTGTGACATTTTTACGCAACAGGGTGATAAAACTTACTCAACCCACAAGGAGTAAATTTTATACTGTATTTGAGTAGATTCCTTGCTCAACCGTTGAGTAACTTGTTTTGACTCAACTGATGTTGGGCACACTGTTTGTCCAACTGTTGAGCAACATTAATTTTACTCAATTGACATTGAGTAATACTTTGGATGCAGGTATAAAGCAAAATGTTTTTTCATCAGAAAGCTACAGGTCGATCAACGGGTTGAGTGAAATGGCTTGTTCAGTACACTCGAAACTTCCAGATATTTTGACTTGATTTCTGTAATAGAACTACTCTTTCAAACATCAAAAGGACACAAGCAAGATTTACTTAACTTTGGTATTCTTGGTATTTAAAAAATAACACAAAATCTACCAGGACATATTTTCATTACTTTTACCTTTTTCTTCGACGTCCCTGGTGGTTCAAAATCATGATATGTAGATGCACCTGCACGTCGTGTTGTCGTGTATCGATGTACATGCACCAGTAAAACTATAGGTTATATAAATTTGTCAGACTATTTGCAAATATCATGCTGGCATAAATACAATCTATGTTTACTGAGCAATAGCGAATCCCCGTACACAGCGATCACAGTATTACAGGCATCAAGTGACTCGGTGAAAGCTTGTCAAATTCATTAAGCTTGATATCACGTACCGTAGACATATTCCGGTTACGTGGAATCTCACCAATTTCACAATCATGACAAGTCCAATGCATCACCACAATAAGATTATAACTTGTTGGTGTATATAAAATATCAGAATGGCCAGCTGGCCAGCATTTCCGCGACACCCCAGCTTGTCATCTGCCGTTGGGCTGCACGTGTCTGGTGTCGTCAACGTTGCTTAAGATCAGACTCAACACGGTGTAATTTCTGATCCGTCACTGCGCCAAACTACTTTGTCACGCAACGTTGAGTTAGATTTCAAAACTGCTTTACTCAACATGTATTTCACAGTTTTGCTCGGGTGAAGAGTAAAGCGGAAATGTGTGTTTTACTCCATGCTGATTAAATCTTGACTCAACTTTTTACTCAACACGCTTTACTCACCGCACTGAGTAAAACAGTTTTTAGAGTGTATATGTGTTCCTTGACATCACAAACATCGGTATTGCCACCAACTGGGGCAGTCTATGTTGCTCAGAAGTCCAGATGTAGAGCAAAATATGTTTAAAATGGCGGCAATTATGAAATTCAAGATGACCTCCTGAAGGAAACAATCAGCGACTTTCTGGATGTGATATTTGTGTTACTTGACATCATAAACATGGCAGTGGCGGATTTAAGAGTCTGCAGTGTCAGCAGCTGCTGACAGGGCCCCCCTAAAATTTTGCTCTCAGGGCCCCTCAGACACCTCTAGTCACACTATAGTGGGATATTGCGTCACTTCGCGACACTAAAGGGGGCCCCACCTTAAGCTGTTGACAGGGCCCTTTCCTTAAATCCGCCACTGAAACATGGGTATTGCCACCAATTTGAGCCTTCTATGTTGCTTAGGCATTGATAAGGCTGGATTTCGATAGGTTGTACCATCAGCTGTGCGAAAGGCTATTGTAGAGATGGAGTTCAGATTCTCTGGTGCGATTTTTTTTTTCTGATTTGCCTCTATGACGTAAGGTGCCAGACTTGTAGAGATTGCTTTCAGTGTTTGGTCATGGCGCCAGTTGTATCTTCCGCTTTGTAGTGCGTAGCACAACCATTGAGGATGTGGAACAGTGTTTACAATAACATATGACAAGATTGGTCTTGCCCTACCGCTTCAGATTAGCAGGGGATGGAAGTTGATCATGAATTGCGTTTATGTGGAAAGGCAGCAGCTCTGGCGTCCAGACACACAAAAGTTTCTTCCAGGAGGTGTCGACCTGCATGACAGACTCCCAGTTCAACCACAGCCCTTGTTTCGCACATCCGTAAAGGTAGACCAACATGTCTTCCTCATCTACATCTTTTATTAGTCCGGTGAGGCATTTCCTTTGTTCTTGATGACTCGTGTCTTTGATCAGCTTTTGGTTCTTTTGTACCCAAGACCGGCTAAATCCGTCTGACCTCTAGCCATTTCTTTAGAATTAGATGCCGTTCTTTCTGTTCTAATTCTTTCCGTTCTAATTCTCATATACAGGTAAAACATAATTCAGCATATCAACAATTGTAATTACAGTATCCATTTCCCCGACAAAAAGGTACATCCTAGTGTTTCAAGGTGACTTGAGTATTATTCTGAGAAGTTCTAAATGATACAAAAATATAATTCTGAATACTTTTAGACGCCATATTCCTGATTTGATACATATATTACTGTTATCAGCAGTCCGTTTGTGAGTCCAATTGTTCCAATAGCCAGTATGTTGTCAATACGCCTTTGCCCTTGAGGAAGGTGAGACAAAAGGTATTGTGAGGAAGAAAGTAAAATTAAAATTTAAAGTTGATTTTCATTCTTAATATAATGTCGAATTTCATTTAGTGATTAAATCGTCGTTACGTAAGATAAAAAGTAAATGAGTAACATTTTCATAAATTTCACGTGAGATTATTTTGGGAAAAAATGAATGCAATGTCATTATACAAAGAATTACCTTCATTTCCACTTGCCCTCGTAATTCGATTTTAAACTCATTAAAATTGTCCAATATTGCCTTGGTATCTGCGCTAATATGAATTTTAAGAGCTGAAAGATTAACAGAAAAGCTTTGTATTAAAATGTAAACTCTGAAAGATTCAGTGCGATTCAAATAAAATAAAAAATACAAGAGACGGTAGGCCGTAGTACTTGGTAATAGCAACGTGATGAACGTTCGTTTGAATGTAATAAAAAATCTTATGTTAGTTCCTATACAAGTCATGTTATGTAAATGTTGATTAAATGTTAAACTTTAACTATTTCTAATAGTAGAAGACCAGCCTGTAGATCCCGTGAACAAACTCTGGAGACAAAGATTTGAAGACGTCTTGGGGTTCCCTGATCAATGTTGAAGGTTTTTGACTTGGGCTTGCCGCTTCAATGTTCCGGCATTTTGTGGAAGGGGCAAACAAAGTTAACATGGGGGTAAAAATTGAAAACTGTCACAATTGAATTAATATGCATGTCAACTTACTCGCCTTATCATACGGAATCAAAAAATGTATAGTTTGTTATAGACCCGACTTCAAATGAGGACACTATGGCAAAAAAATGTCCAAAGGTCAATGCACTTTCGGTCAAGGTCAAATTGCCAATATAAACCGATTTTAAAGATGTAAGTGTCTAATTATATGTTTTTGTGTATGACAAATTCAATTTTGCAACTTTTAATAGTTCAAATGTTAGTCTTGACCTTGAATGCAAAATGGCGGCTATTTCAGGTAATTTAGTGTCGGCTTCGATCACACCATCAATCCTGAGATTTGGGTACCCTTAGAAACCTTGTATTTTTCCCATGTCATCTGCAAAATATCTGATTGACGTCTTTCCCATTACTGTATGATGTTATAGAATAAAATTTGGTTGTTCTAACGATAAACGGAAAATAGTTTTTGTTTAGACAAACAAAAAAAACCGCTCATGAATCAAAAAAAGGGCATGTCGGATTCAAATGATTGTTTTTGGAATTAAAGTGTGTTGGTGATGGCCCTACCTATGAAACAGAGCAAAATATAAGTTGTAATCGGGTGGGTACCTTAGGGAGAGGAGAAGTAGAAGCGGTATTTAATACTATTTAAAATAGTCGTAGAAGTAGGCCTACTAGCAAGAGTAGCAAACAAGCTATTAATCTTGTCAGTTGTAAGTAAGTGTGCAATACTAATTTCAATTCCGACAGTACAATAACAACATGGTGACTTATTTATAGTACACTGCATTACCTTCTCCGTTTGATTCCATTCGAGATGCCGTGTTTACGGTGTCTCCAAACAAGCAGTATCTTGGCATTTTTAGACCCACTACGCCTGCTACACATGGACCTGAATTTGGAAGGATTTTAGTTACATATCATTTTATCAAATCCATTTATCGATTCCAGTGGCGTAGCCAGGATTTTGTTGACGATTTGTGAATGTACCGACACGTGTATTGTACCGACAGAATATTTTTTCCCGGCGAGCGTAGCGAGCCGGTTAGTGTTTTAATCCAATTTTGGTGACGTTTCATATAGAAGTCCCATTGATGCAAATGAGGTATTGCTATTCATTCCGTCAAGCGCTACTGCACAACGCCATACAGCGCATGGCGGAATCAATTGTAATACCTCATTTGCATCAATGGGACTTATATATGAAACGTGTACCCAATTTTTTTAGCGTCGCCTCCAAATTCTGGAAGATGGGGGGGGGGACACAATTTCGTCAACGCTAAGTTACTAATAGGGTAGGTAGTATTGACAGAAGCTCTATCATGATGCACCACGCGCTCAAAACAACAGCTTACAGCTTTTTAGACAAATGTACTACGGACCGTTATGTACCGACAAAACATCTCGGTCGGGGGGCACGTGCCCCCCTGCCCCCCCCCCCTCTGGCTACGCCACTGATCGATTCCATCCACAATTACAATTCAATCTCTAAAACATATAAACAGAGAAAATGGATATATGGAAATGTGTAGGGGAGGGTTATTAGAACCATCTCTTACCTGAATGAATACCCGCCCTGAGTTTTAATTGTATATCTGGTTTATGACGAATTCGGAAAGAAGCTACAGCGTGGAGAAGAGCCAGTGCCATCCCGGCCACTTCTCGCGCATGTGTAATGCCGTTTTTCTCTGGCAACCCTGATACGACCATGTAGGCGTCGCCTATCGTTTCCACCTGTGTATAACAAAAGCCAAAATAAATGTTTGTAATTTTAAACTTCAGTAATCGCAGAATGTTTAGTTATCCGATTTACTTTAAAGAGGCATTTCTTGATTCACACCCACGTTCCCCCGACGTACCTAAAAAGTTGAGATTTTCATATCATGTGAACCTTTGGCCTACAGTATTACGTGCAAATTAAGTCTGCTCTGGAAGAAAATCGTAATTTATATTTCTATCCGTAAACGAAACAGAAATTACAACACAGTGGTCTATGAGCATCGTGATACAAACATTTGGTCACAATATCAAAACGCGTTCTCAGAAAAAATGAAAGTTTGGAAATGGTCTTTTCTTATAGATATCTAATGAACCACCAACAAAACAATTAGGTCCTAGGATCAGGAAATGCACCTTCAATAAAGCGCATTCGTTATGTTATTTTATTTCAAAAGGTCAAACACTCTGATGATCCACCTGTCGGTAAGAAATAAAATTTAAAATTGAACCTTACATCATAGTATTTAGTTGTTCACCTCACCGATTGTCGACTATATTACAGACAACTGGAAATAAAATAACAAAATCAATTTCTTCCAATGCGTTTTTTCAAAATCGGTTATTGCCATAGCTGCTCGTGTAAATTCATTCCGAAAATCGCCGATCTAGAAATAATGTCACACACCGCCTGGTTAGGGAATAACATTATAGCACCCTCAACGGTGTCATTCTCCAGACGTGTTTTGGATCAGTATGAACTTCCATTGCGAATACAATGTGTTTATTTTGTTCATCATACCTTGTAGACGTCGAAATTTCCAATGATGCCATCAAAACACGTATACAGATCATTCAGTAACGCCACTACCTATAGCATTAACAAGAAATGTAACATTATTTTACTTAACGATAGCTAGTACGGATGTGATTTTTAAGTTTACACGATAAAAGTTTCAAAATGAACAACATATCGTTTTTAGGGGGATGCATATATCGACCAACTTAGGAATGAACAAAGGGTTTCAAAAGCCCCAGGTGCAATATTTTTCTGAGTGTTTAGGCAATAACAACTAATACGTCCTAAAAATAAAAAATAGTATTGTACAAAATAAAGCGCTTTAACACTTAACTGCATAAGGGGGGGGGGGTTCTAGGGACCCATTTTCGGTTTTTCGGCCGGGGCCGTTTTTTAACGCTGCAAATTTTTTTTTTTTAATTTAAATTTTTTGGGGGTTTAAATATTTTTTGTATTTTCTAAACTTTTAGTTGCGCATTGCATTGGTTGCCAAAAAAAAATTCCAAAATCCATCGCGTCGTTTTTGCGTTAATTAGCATGGGTCCCTAGGAGCCCCCCCCCCCCCTTATGCACTAACGGAAGTGCACATGACAAAAATTAAAATCTTAATAGAGTTACCGTGATTCTGATTTCTAATGCATACACCTAGTGACATAAACAAAGTAAATAATTAATCAAAAAATTCTTGGAAAGTATAGTAGGCCATTTGTGGCATAATATGTTATATACATCGTATAGCTGTTTACTATGTAGGAACCTATGGTAAATTATACAAGTAACCTAAAAATATAAAATGGCACGAGACATTTCTATTTGTTACTATTGTTAAATATAGTTCATCCTTGACCAATTAAAGCAATCAGCAAAAGTCTAGGTGATCAGTGCTCTTAGAAAATGACAGAGATAGAAACAAATTAGTGTCTTTCGCACATTTTGACGCAAAATTGAAATCAATGTTTTGCCCCTAATTTTCTTACATGAACAATTTTTTTCAGTTTTTATTTCTTAATTGTTGATGTCTTTGAATCCTCCTAACATGTGGTGGATTTCATCTAAAATTCTTTTGGGAAAGGGTATATAATGAATGGGTCCCTAGGAGCCCCCCCCCCCCCTTATGCACTAACGGAAGTGCAAACCCCTTATGCAGTTAAACTTTGTTACCTTGTGTTTAAATTTTATTCGAAAAATACTGTTGATGCTTGTCTTCTGAGTCAATATCTTCTTTGGTGTTAACATACCTGCATTGGTGTGCTTTCAGCTGACAATGATGTAAATCCAACAATATCACTAAAAAATATAGTAACACTTTCATAGTCGGTTGGGTCTACAGCCTTCCCGCGTTTAAGCTGGTCAGCAACTGATCTACATTTAAAAAATTACATTTTAAATTAAATGTAATTTGACGTGTGTGTGTTTTATACATTTGCGGAGAGGGTTCAGGTCACAATATTCGTTTTGGTGAAATGCGATAACGGATGCCTTTGTTTAGGAAAAACATAAATGGTAGAGATTGATCATGCTAATTGATTTTGCTAGAAATTAATCAAGGTTGATTTTCTAAAAACAAATTAGCCCCAAAACGTGATTTGACCCAAACATTACCCCTGCACCAAATTATTTGATCACAACCATCATTGTTATTTTTTTTTTTTTTTTTTAAAAACTATTTATAATGATTTTAGAATAGAAGTGGTTGCATTTTGTTCTACCCAGGGGAGGGGATTATCGACAATTTTGTCCACTAATTGATATCAGTGTGATTTGTTGCGATTTTTTCTAATGAATCTTACTTCGGAAGAACCTCATGAGTAATGTGTTCTGCTCGCTTCTTCTCTTCTAAAAATGCTGAAGTTCGTTCCTCCACTACGGCTTCTAGAGTGGTGGCATACTGTTCTTCGCGAGAGCAAGGTTATCTAATATGTTACCACTTTTCTGACCTCTGTAATGAAATTACGCATTTGTTAAAAGGGAGTCAAAATTATTCGCAGAAACAACACCGCCATGTCTTTCATCAAGGATTCGCTTTATTTTTAGTTTGCTACGGTCACAAGTCATTGCAAACGATGTGTTATATAGCGCCCTCTCCTTGGGGACTGCAAAAATATTGAGACATACTCGTACATCACTCTCTATCCCAATTTAAGAACAAGTTGGGTGCTAAGAAAATACAAAATTTTAATCCCTAATGACTGCTACATACACATGAGGTAATAGACCATTTGCACGATCCCCGAAATGCATCTCGTATCAGGGGCGGCGCCAGGGTAAAATCATAAGAGGGGCGAAACATATAGGGGGGCGAAACAGCACAAAATTAACTCATTTTGGTTAAAACCCCCTAATCTTTGCGCAAAAAACCCTGTTTTTCCTCAATTTTGAAAATCTCAGGGGGCGGCCGCCCTCCCTGCCACCCCCCTGGCGCCGCCCCTGTCTCGTATTGTGCCCATTTCCATCCGTGTACTTGTACCAGAGATCATGTTTACAAAAAAAATGTTGTTCGTTCGCGTCGCCGAACAGTGCCTAAAATTACAATACAAAGTACCTTTTCACGTGAAGTTAATCTCACAAAAATGTAGAAGAATATCTAAGGAACAAAAAACAATCGAGGCACTGGTGTTGAAATTCACGACAAAATGTGATATTTTCGACTGTGCCCTACTTGTCACCTGACGGACGATTACACAACTATAGTGCAACGTCACAGATAGGTTAAGTTTTCCGGTATTCTCTTTACGCTCTTAACCGAATGTGTTTAGCCGACTTGAGGCTGGTACAAGTTCCCGGATGGGAATGGGCACAATACGAGATGCATTTCGGGGATCGTGCAAATGGTCTATTGATGAACCTTGCCCATGTCTTATCAATGTCTATAGAAATCAACAAAGGTAAGGGGCGGCATCAAAACTCAACTGCCAGTTGAGTTGCGGTTCATGGCGTTGAACCATGTTTAATTGTTTGGAACAATGGAAACCTGTTCAAACCTGGAAGAACCGGGCGGAACCGGCAGGCAACCGCTGGTGGTTATGAAAGCCTATGAAGCCAACCCTTACTGCTCATGCAGTTGAACAAATTTCAGGTGTTATCACCATCTAGATGTGCAGAGCCATTGTTTAATGGTACGTGACTTAGGGATTTCAACCAAACTCAACCAACGGTTGCTCGCCGACTTCGCACGGTTCTTTCTGATTGGAATGGAACACTGTCCAACTGTCAGCGTTTAAATGCATTTAAATGAGTTCAAACAAGCCTAGCCTTGGTTGTTGTTTTTTTAGAAGACTTCCCAAAAGACATACAAATATTTGGAATTTTGAGTGTGCAAAGAAGTACTTTTTTTCAAATCTCTATTGATTGGCCATTTTGGCTGCCAAAAGTATTTTGATGTCAAATGAATTTTTGATATGGTTCCATGGATTTTAAAGTTTACATGTAAAGTCAGTGGGGAATTTTGGCAATTTTAAATATAAATTCAAAAGGCAATGTTCTTCTCAACCTATTTTGTCAGAAACTCACACACAGATGCTTTTGGATATTCTATAAATATTGGCAAAGAACGTACTAGTAATAATGCCTCTTTAACCTTTTGACCAATAATCGTATCAGCATTTATTTATTATTTATTTATTACAATTCTCTACACATACAAACAACATTTAAACATTATAATGCAGATCAGGAACTCAAATTGAAAGAATCTAATTTAAAGATCATCCAATAAACTACAATGACTAAATGAAAAAGAAATATCATATTGAAATGATTCATTTGCACTGAGCGCCAAAAGACAAACATTAAAGAAATTATACAGATATATATCCCTAACGGATATAAGAATCATTGCTAAAAGTGAGGTAGCGGTGTTTTTGTTGTCATATCTAGGAGCAATTTGCCACTAACCCAAGGCAAGGGTCCGCACCGTGATTTTTTTTGTCAAGTGGGTTTTGAAGGTTTAAGGGACGTTAGGAATATATATACAATCTAAAATGCTAAAAGATGCTTACTTTAAGTTTTAAAAATATTCAAAGTAGCAGTCAAATTATGAAGATGAAGCCTGTTCTATGATGATATTGCACGATAATAGATTGAGTTTTGCGTAGATGTTAATCTGGGGATCTTGATATGATCAATTATGAAAGCCCGAGGATGGTTCAGACTGGGGTTTAATCTGTGCAAACAAATCCATAGGATAATGAGTCAAGGAATTGCAAAATTTGAAACCAACAATCAAAGTAAAATACCTGCAGCGATTAGTAAGGGAATTGATGTTAAAAAGATGGCAGAAAATTGGAACAGACGAAGGCCAATTTTTACTGGCCAACCCAGGCAAGAAGCTGCACCTGCTCGAGTTTCAGAATGTCCTTTTCAAGGTAGGGATTCCAAATGATACAGTTTTATTCAAGGCCCGAGCAGACAACAGTTTTGTAAAGGGTCAAAATCGGATCACTACGGGTAGTACAAAATTTGTATAACGAAAAACAAGAACATGTCTGACTCGCCTGGTGACTAGATCAATATGAGAAGACCAGGACAAATCAGAAGTTAGTGTAACAACCAAATTATTAGAGACCTTTTAAATAAGTAAAAAAAAAACATTTAGACCGAAAAGGCCAGGCAGGTGGCTGATACTTATTAGCTGCTTGCTGGTTACTAACAAATTGAGCAATCGATCTTTGAAACTTTGCTGTGTGGGTCGGTTTAAATGACGGATCAATCAGCAAGTCAGCATATCAGCAGTCAGCAATCAACCTTTATACTTGTCCTCTTAACCTATCTAGGAAGTGGCTATACTCACTTGTTCAGTGCTTTGCCTCCTGACAAGAGAGCTTTGCTATTAGGTCTGATCTCCGGATTCTCACTCCAGCAGCGCCTCATAAGTTCCCGTACCTCATCATTACATGCATTGTCTGGTACGGAGGGCCGAAACGGAGGTGAATGACCAGCTTTTACTTTCTGAAGGATTTCTTAAAAATCAGAAAGACACGAAATAGTTATAGTTAATGAATGAAATTTGCAGGCGACTAGTTCCTGACATTGAAAAGAGCGGCAACGCAGGACCCACACTTAATAATAATATGTCATTAGGGATTTTGTCATTAAAGCAAAATTGGCAATTTTTGAAGAACGCCCCCAATTTTTCAAAATTTGATATTTTTGCACAGTTACGTTGGTAATTGTCTAGGGAACTATACCTGCGAACGAGAATACTAAAAATGCGTATTTATCACCAAATAAGCGATTTTGTCATTAGAATTAGGATCCCAGATTGGACTTAACGGCAGAGCTGGAAATGCTACGTTTATGTCCGTCCATGATGAAATAGTGCCACCTTGAGAAAAAACCTCTAACTTGACTTGCCCGAACTATTAAAACACTAAATGGATGAGCGAGACACGTACATGGCGCATTTCCCGGCTATTTCACATTGGAAGGCCGTTCCAGCAGCCGTTGAATTATTATCGGGGATCCCCAATAATAATTATTCTAGTACAAAATTCCTTCGTTTGTGACACATAGACATATTCGAGCTTAACCATTCACAGGTATAGTTTACTAGCCAGTTACCAATGCAAACCGTGTAAAAATCTCCAAATTTTTGAAAAAATTGGGGGCGCCCTTCAAAAAAAAATGTGCTAATATTGCTTTAATCTTGAGTGACCAAGGGGTTCACTTCCTTAATGCCCATGGGAAACTACTTTTCTGAAGGGATTACTACACGAAATTTATACCACATATGAAGGGTCACGAGACAACACAAATCAGCAATAAAAATCAATTTCCTTATTTAGGGCTGTAACTTAGGGGTAAATCGTTTTCAAAACACGCAAAAAATGGGGAAAAGACAAAAAATGCAGATGAGCCTTGCACTTACATCATACACTTTTAAAACTTATTTTATGCTGATATCTTTTTGTAACTGTTTTTTTGTTTTTATAATTATTATAAATAACACAAAACTTGCTATCTTAGGAAGTCCTGTTTTTTATCTTTGCTGCAAAATACACATCACTTTCCCAATAGAGTCTGTACAGTAAACGGTTTTGCAAGGTCCACGATGAAATTGTTGTCAGCACATAAAGGATTAATTATTGCGTTTTTTAATAGGTTTTTTTTCTAATTGTACCCCAAAGGATCTCAGTCGGAATGTGTTACGCAAGTATAGAAATTACAGAATCAGGTAAAATGTTACAGCCTTGTCTTAATACACGGATTTCAAGCCAACCACTGGCTGGTTTTTGTTCGCATATCCATGCAGTAACAAAAATATAAAAATATGAATTTTGATGATTTTTTTCGATATGTTCGGATTGCAAATCGCTGCTAATCCCTTTAATAACAACACAAAATGGCAGCCGCCAGTAGTTAGTCGGTCAGCGTGAGCGTGTTTGCCAGACGACGAAATTGCTCGGGCGTTAATACAAAATAATAGATGAACAAGAACATTTCCAGAGGCATTGAACATCTTTTCCGACTACTGAAAAGGAAAAAGGAAACTCTCTCACTGAAGATGAAGCGCTTAAATTGTGGCGACGAGCTATTGGAGTAATTTTACGCCGAGGTTTATTAAACTATCGGGCGGGATGGCTATTGAAGCTTGCAGTCATATGGTAAACAATAAAAACAAATAATTTATGAGGTGATAATGAAAATGCAAATACTACATGCTATATCGGGGAATAGTGCAAATTATTTTCCGTTGGTACTGGGCTACCCAGTCCTACACGCCTTTTTAGCCAGTACCTCGAGAAAAAAAAAGTTCGCACTATTTCCCCTCTAACCATTGTAGTATTTTTACCATTAAGCCTTCTGTAGGCTGAAGGGCTACTCTTTATCGAAAGGAACTCAATAGATTGAGAAATTGTGCTTACTGGCTTTTTGTAATACTACATGTGCATTTTGAGTGCATTTTTAATACAAATACAAAATTATTGGATGTTGCCATTTTAGTATTTTTGGTTGCAAACTGAGGTTTTACCAGTTTTTGTCAAAATAAGACAGGACAACCTCTGGTATTTTCCAGGTTTTTACCGGTTTTTACCATGCGGTAAATAACACCTATCTTTTACCGGCCAACCCTGATCAAAATCTAAAACTTGACCTGACAAAACAAGGTTGCTTCTTGGATTGAAAGGTGATGTATGTACATTACGTCATACAGCTCTCCAAAAGGAATATACAAGCATTTGCTCATAACACCAATAATGTACCACATGATAGCTTAGAATTTCTTATTTCCATCTGTTTCAAATAAGCATCAGCATTCCCCTTATGACGTCACTATGAAGTCATAAGTTGAGGAAAGTATGAAAATACTGGACTTGGAGCAACCCATCCCCTTCGGTAGACGAGAGTTAATATTATTAAAGGTCCATGGTCCGATCGCTAATAGCCTCGTCCCCAGGGACCCCCCAAATTTTACCGGTTAGTGGTCAAAATTTTGGTATCAGAGGAAAACTACTATTTTTCTCATTTGCCCTGTGACATTTTAGGCCTAAAGGATGTTTGGTTCGGATGTTATGAGCGAAATATGGCACATTTTGGTCGACCAATATTAATTTTACAGAGTACTCTATGGGGATTACAAAATCACTTTTTTAGCTCCCACTTCAGAACTGGTTGAAATATCGGCACGAAACTTTACAGATGGGGTTTTGGGGGAAAGGCCTTTCTATCAAGATGAAAAATTTATAGATTTAAATCGGGTCATCTCCCTTTAACATCGTTGTATATGTTTTCGTAGTAATAGATGCTAATTTTATAATATGTGCAAGTACATGGAATAAACTCGAACTTGAACTTGCTGCTGCGACCATCTGCATAGTTAAAGGGGATTCTCAGTCTCGTCCCCCGACTTGCCTAAAAAAATGAGATTTTTTTCACCTGAACCGTTTGCCTAAGTATAGTATGTGTGCCTAATCTTACATGCAAATTCGATCTACTCTGGAAGAAATTCGTAATTTTAAATTACAATACAGTGGTCTATGGGGCATCGTGATGCACACATTTGCTCATAACATAAAAAAAAACCGTCAGAGTCAAATTTTCTCGTGTATACCTGGTGAACCATAAACAAAATCTCAAGATATGTTTAGTTGACGACGAAAAGGTAAAATCACAATTGTGCCACTTTTTAGAAATTTGTATAGAATGTTATATCCAAATACATTTGCAGGATTATAAATGATTATGTAGCAATTGCTCAGTATGTACTTGTATTGATCTTGACGATGTGATTAATATTGATAAGCTGCTCATTCATATCAGTAAGTCACATTTTCTTCAATTAGTAATATTCAATAGGGTTTCAGAACTAAGGATAAAGAGGTTGAATTATTAAAAAAAAAAAAAAAAAAAACGCTCTATGTCTATTTGCGGGAGACGATATGACAAAATTTCCTCAAATACTTCATTTTTCCACTATTTGGTGGTTTATTTCAACATTAAAGCAGTTATATGGAATTGTACACACTTATCCCTGATTTATAAGTTAAAAAATGCATTTCCACATTTTTTTTCGATTCTCTCGCATTATCGCTGCTAATCCCTTTAAGTGATTCTCAGTCTCGTCCCCCGACTTGCCTAAAAAATTGAGATTTTTTCACCTGAACCGTTTGCCTAAGTATAGTATGTGTGCCTAATCTTACATGCAAATTCGATCTACTCTGGAAGAAATTCGTAATTTTAAATTACAATACAGTGGTCTATGGGGCATCGTGATGCACACATTTGCTCATAACATAAAAAAAACCGTCAGAGTCAATTGCAAATTTTCTCGTGTATACCTGGTGAACCATAAACAAAATCTCAAGATATGTTTAGTTGACGACGAAAAGGTAAAATCACAATTGTGCCACTTTTTAGAAATTTGTATAGAATGTTATATCCAAATACATTTGCAGGATTATAAATGATTATGTAGCAATTGCTCAGTATGTACTTGTATTGATCTTGACGATGTGATTAATATTGATAAGCTGCTCATTCATATCAGTAAGTCACATTTTCTTCAATTAGTAATATTCAATAGGGTTTCAGAACTAAGGATAAAGAGGTTGAATTATTGGATAAACTTAAAAGTGGCACAATTTTGAATTTACCCTTTCGTTGTTAACTTGAACAAAACAAACGGCATTTGAAAGCTAAGATTCTGCTCTTGACGCTGATGTAATCACTATAACACAACAGTATTTTCTTCAATTAGTAATATTCAATAGGGTTTCAGAATTACAAAGGATAAAGGGGTTGAGTTATTGGATAAACTTCATTTTCGTTAGTGAAAGTGGCACAATTGGTTTCTTTGTTAACCAAACATATCTCGAGATTAAAACAAGCAAATTGAATAGAAGAAACGACATTTGAAAGCTAAGACTCTGCCCTTGACGATGACGTAAGCACCATGTCACAACACTATTTTCTAATTGTGAAAGAGGGCGCTTTTCACTTGCACATTTTTAGACAGGCTGTACACCTTTACCTTGAAAGTAAACAGGAAACAATAACCAAATGACAGGAAATGAGTTGTCAGCTCTTCCTGACACTTTACGCAAGTTTTATTTGCATATCATTTTTACAGTGTAAAGATTTTGTTAGGCTGCATGCACAACAGTGACTACAGTGATAATCACCATAAAGAGGTGATCCGTACATTTGACCTTTTAGAGTCAACTTTGTATTATTTAGAATCATGACCGTGTCTTCCTTTGAAGCGTGCATTTTTTTATTTATTCAATTGACGTCCATAATCTAACAAAGTGGTAACAATATGGCACGCAGTAATTCACGACTACAAAAATATCTACAGAGTTATTACGAACAACAAGTTGAAAATACCAGCAAGACAACGCTATCCAGTAAAAGAGCACTGGTCGAGGATTTGTTTGTTAAATTGGATACTGTTCTCCGTGAAAAGTATCCAATGTTACCACTTGGGGAACTAGAACCGATAGGTGGAGCTTTCGAGGAAATGGCTGTACGAGACGCAAGTGATTTTGATGTAACTTTTGGACTGGCTCTAAAGCCAAACCTTTGGTGTGTGAAAAAGGCTAATGATAGTGTGCCAGATCTTGTAGATGGATTATGGTTGGTAACGAGGAGCAAAACACAAATATGGCCTATTGGATACGATCCTTGTGACATCTTCCTCGATGGAAAATACCTTTCGCCATCGCTAGTACGAAATGTTGTTCAAGACGCAATAAAGGTCTGTCTTGATAAGATGGGAGTTGAGGCTGATCTTACGGTTTCAGGACCAGCAGTTTCCATAATAATAAAGAACACATCAAAGAATGACTTCGATGATCTCATAACACTTGATGTAACGCCTTACTTAAGCTTGAATCAAGGAGAAGACACGATTGCGTTGGTAGCAAAATTCCTTCCTTTCATAAAGCAGTCCTCAGATGTCCTCGGCAATGTTTATTGCACCAAGTGTAACAAAGGTAGTAATCCATTCCGTAACATATGGCGTCGGTCATTTCATCTGGAGGAGAAATCGCTGTTGTTCCAGATGCAGATGAACAACAGTTGCCGCGGTAAGACTTTAGTCATCCTGAAATCGCTGCGATACAACAAAAACCTTCTTTCGACTCTCAATTCCTACCAATTAAAAACTGCATTGTTTCACCTGAATGATCGTCAAACGTGTTGGCAACAAGAGGATTTGGCCGATCGTGTCTTAGAAATGCTGAATGAGTTGAAGATCTGGATAGATATCGGATCATTACCACATTACTTTGACAAAGATAGGGATTTGTTTGCTGAAAATAATCGCAAATCTCTCTTGGAAATTAGTTTATGGTTGAAACATGTACTACAATCACCTGAGAAGATGTTGATACCATTGCTCCAGGAAGTTTAACGTAAACTGGATGTTAACTTTATCCAAAGCATACAAAAATATCGACAACAGACTGCATCTTCTAGCGCAATTTCTTTCAACAACCGCACGTTTAACTGGTTGTTGCCATTCTACTCCGATGCACGCGGTAGTTTTTTTACCACCACCCATGATCCAGGAGCAGGTCTCGCTCGCTAACCTCAAAAGGCAGCTATTGAGTTTTCTTATCTTTTTTCCCTCTAACCTAAAAAAAATAATGAAAATTTTATATATTTTAAAAGAAGCAGTAGCGAGATTCAAACCCGAGATCAATGTATCATGAGAACAGCTACCTAACCACAAGACCCGCGAGGATTCGTGTGGCAGATTTGCAATTCTTATCCTTGATAACATTTACGGAATAAATCGCTACTGCTATTGTGGTCAGCAATCAATATAATGAATAGCTCCGCTCTGGAACGGTTGCCACAAACCATGCTCCAGGAGCATGAGTGGTGGTCAAACTCTAACACTTGCCTACTGCGATGAGAGTTTGACCCGAAAATATATATTTCCAACTCGTCTCATAGCGGCGCTATTCATGATTATGTGTGCGCTTTATTCCATTAATGTGTTTGAGCGATTGTTTCGCCGGATGGGATTGGGTTGCGTGCCGTCTGTAGGCGATCGTCTTGTAATGCGATAGTCGTGGGTTCGATTCCCATTCCAGGCGTAAAATTTTACTTCATTGTTATTTTATTATGAGGTTAGAGATTGCAATGAAAAACATCAGAGTTGGGTAGACGTTTCATATAGAAGTTCCGTGGATGCAAATGAGGTATTGCTACTGCACAACGCCATTAAGCGCATGACGGAATCAATTGTAATACCTCATTTGCATCAATGGGACTTCTATAGATGAGTGACATAAATGTTACAAACACAAGTTCGCACCTGGCTTACTGACATGTTAGAGGTGCGAATGATGGCCATACAGGGTACAGCATTCAATAGCCTTATCACGCCAGATTGAGCGCGAATTTTAAAAGCACAAGCCTGCAGGTGCTCACGCATACTGCCGGGCTGTGCTTTGTTCGTTGCCTGGCGTTTACAGGTACATTCACCCTCATCTATATAAGCTGCTACCCAAAGTGGGCGATTGAAGTAGAAAATGGTGAATAGCTGCCTTATGAGATAATTTAACTGTTATGGTCCCGCACCTGTACTCGGGCCAGAATCTCAAACGTGCACTCCGTAAACATAGTGTGTATGTGCGATACCATATCTTTCGTGAAAAAAATAAACACGTTTGTTGTCGATCTAAAGTTGGGAATATTTGTCATCTTCGGGACCACTCGCTTGAACGTTGTAAAGGCATAACTGGATAATGTCACCTTTGGGAATCTATCCATGACTGTGTGTATGAACCGCATGCCTAGTTAGATACTATGTGATATGGTGTTTAGCGTAGTTTCCTGGCTATCATGAACATCAATAAATCGTTTTATTGTTTGTTGCTTATATCACTTTTACATTTGGTTTCATTACTATTTTACATTTGGTTTCATTACTATAAGTAGCTTCAATCGTTGCTTGTGCTAATTTTTATCTTTTACTATCAAAAAGGTATAGTTCAAATAATTACTTAATCTGCATGCCTTTTTATGTTGTGAGCTTGGTTAACTGATTCTACTGCCATTAAATTTACTTACCGGATATTTCCATGTGACACTTTTCTTTTCAAAAGGACCACTTCGCATAACAATTTCTTGCATAACGATTCCTGCACATATATATCACTTTTCTTTTGTTGGTGTGGTACCGAGATTTCTCATCATTTTCGGTGCTTTCCATAGCAGCTCTGAATTTGGGGAACCTGTGTTAATATCATAGCTATATATTTTGTCAGTTTTGTCGTCAGACATGATTGGATGTCAGAAAACTCCGAAGATGTGGTATAAGCCCGAAGAAATCAATGTGGAATGTGAAATCAAAATGGACTCAAATTGTTCATCTTTCCTCAAAGACTGCAACAACAGTTTGCACTGTCTAACACATTTTTTAAAATTTGTGGAGTCAATCGAGTTCAATGGCATTGACCTTGTTTGTCATTATCTCGATAAACAAATACAATGAGAGTGCCAATTACTTTTGCTGCAATCCCTGACAAAGGTTTAACAATTAATATGATCTTGGTCGAGCACATACTTTCATTGCTATCATTTAAAATGGGTACATCAGATGTGCTTGTGATGTACGTGGATATAAAATCAACAACCAAGTTAACAACTTCATCTTAGATTCTAAGTAGGCCTATAACACATGCATCGATGGCTTGTGATATCAGGGAAGCTATCTCCAAGCAACTGCATAAGTTTGTCTGGACTAATTTCAATGCAATGTTCATTCCAATATGGTCATGGATAAACAATTTGAAATTATTGACCCAAAATTGAAAAAGCCCTTTCTGAGTTCAGAAATCGCATGCGCAGTCGGGACGGGTGGTCAAGTGAAATTGACTTCCGCTTCAGATGAGTATCGGAAAGTGCACTGAGCCAGGTCAGAGCAGGCGACCTGTGTAGCGAATAACTCGAATTTGATCAAAGATACAACTTGAAACATAACCAGCTTTCTATAATTCCCGGTTTTGAAGCTTGCAAATGGTTTCTTCACCATCAGAGTGACATAGCAGATGTGTACTTGACAATCATCTACCTGTGAAGTGAAGGGGGCGCTATTCAAGTTATACATGGATCGCCACGCAGCGGAAAGGGGTTAGACTTTACCAGCCAAAAAGTCGGACATGCGTAGTAAAAATTAAAATGGCTTATTCTAAATGATCATAATCACCTACAGACCCTAGAGGGATAAATCGAAAAAAAAGGGGTAAATCTGTTATTAGACTAACTCGTTTCTTTGTTACGCACTTTTCTCTGCTATTTGTGGATCATCTCCGTCTTCGGCTCCTTCCATAAATTTGTGAAGTCCAAAATCTGTTAGCTTCAATACGAACCGACCTATCATGACGCAATTTGATGAGCTCAACCGTCCATCCAGAACTCCAAGCACACTACCGGTGTATGAAGTGAAGACCCTTAAATTAAGAGGGAAACTTTATAATTGAATTGTGTTGAATTGGTTAGCTATAGGATTTGTGCAAACATCCTCCCTATCAAAATTGAAATTTTGCATGTTGTAAGCTTTTATATACATTAGCCCTCACCAGAAATTGATAAGCCCAAACAAGCGCCATTATGGGTAAGCAGAACGATGTTATAATAAATGACTGGAGTCATTTTTATTTAGCAGACGACGGAAATGACATTTAACACAAGAAAACACACGCCGGGTTTGATTCCCACGGAATCCACCCTGTTTGATCAGTCTGTGACCTTTGTGGTTTTAATATCAATGAGTACGAGTCTATGATCTTCATGTAATAGACTCCCATTTGTTGATTAAAGTTACGGCAAACTTAAAAGTAGCCTACAAAGTACATCATCATCATCATAATCAGAGATACATTCAAACTTGATCAGTGTGCTTAATAATTATGACTCAAAATGCTTAATCGCAAACACTCATTCAAAACTTACTTTCATTTGAGGAAATGTTAACACGACAAACATACATAATAGCCAGGTAGTACAGGTGAGGGAAATGGTTTAATGGATGTTTTGGTTTTAGTTTTTTTCATATACATTTTGACACCAATGTTTTTTCCAAAATACAGAATTTCATGGAGAATCTAAAAATCATGGGTGTCATTTTTTAAAATGTGTTCTTGGGGGTTTTATAAGGGGCAAAAAATTAGGTAAGGGGGTAAACAATTAAAAAGTGTTTTTGTTTTAAATTGTTTTTAAATTTATTACAGCCTGCTCAGATAGGTTTCTAAAAAAAAGGTATAGCCATATTTACGACCTATTGTTTTAGTACAATAGGCTCAAGAACGTTCAAGGTCATTATTTATAGAATGGTCCGATTTTGTTGAAAACGGTTTGGTTGTAAATCGTTCATTAGGTCATACTAAATAGGGAAAAGGTATATAGATTCTGTGTTTCGCCTTTCAAATTTAAAACTTTTAGTGATATGACTGGTGGTCTCCCATAGACCATGTGGACCATGGCCATATTTGCCTCTTAATTATTATCAAAACGTCATTGCAAAGCGACCTTTATATTTTCGGCTTCTGTACAGTAAGACGAACAATTTGGTACCATTTTTAGAACAAACCGATGAATTTTTTTTCCAAAATTGTACCCAGTGTGACCTTGAACCCGTTACTTGTAACTCTTGTACTATAACACTCAGGGCAAACTATACCTTTCTGTAATCATTGAAAGGTACTGAACATGATGGTTATACTTTAAAACACATTTTCACCCTTTTATATTTTCCCCGTAAAAAACCAGTGTTAATCTTGCCCCCTAGCCTAGAATTATCCAAGAACACATTTTAAAAATGACACCCATGATTTTTGGAATCCTCATACAATTTTGATTTAGAGAAACCTTGGTTGCAAGATGGTAAAAGATGGTATGTGAAATTTTCACAAAAATACAGTTCCACATGTACTACGGGGGTTCTCACTTTTGGTTTGGATAGGGTGTTGGAACCACTAACTACCCCGATTTTTTTTTTTAAATGAGTGCGCCCTCATCAGAAAATCTCTGAGTCAGCCTTTAATTCCAGAGATGCTCAAGCTGTACAGGTGATCTATATTTTACTGTTGGTATTTCCACCGTGACGTCATATTGCGCATATTTTTATATAAGTTAGAGGCAAAGTGCAACCAAAATTATCCTTGTTGTACCTTAATCGATTGCTGAGTTGTATTCAATTGATACTTTTAAGTAAACCAGAACAAATCACATAAGTTAAGGTAATATATCAAGACAGAACCAATTGTACACTAAAAAGGGCAAAAACAAGCAGCAAGCTAGAAATATCTTATTTCACTTCATATATTTGATGATTTTCAAAACCTCTTAGTCCTTTTATGATTGTGTATGATATTTGTTCATTTAATTCACAATATATTGAATTTTGAAAGGAAAATAAATTAAATGTTCGCATATATTCCCTGTACGGTAGCATACGTATTTGGGTTTCATAAGCAGAGGTTCCCGGATTTGATGCCCAGTTAATAGGTAAGCCTACATGAATGCTGGACATATCAATTAACAGCTAACGTCTAGTAAGATGACGAATGCATGGTTTAAACAAGGGCAAAAACCACAAGTAAACCAAACCTCAAGCTATTCTTTCTTTTTGCCCGTTTTCCTTCCCTTCTTCCTTCATTTCTTTTCCTATTTCCCCACATACCTACAACACTAATTTGAGTTTCAGTAATTGATTAATAATTGGACTACTTATATTTCTTTGTTACTTATAGTAAGCACAATAAGTAGTGTGTGTTGAGTTACACGTAGAACATTATTACGAGTTATACTAATCGCTTAATTAAACTACGCGATTAACGATAATTGAAAAGTTACTCATTTAAATTTAATCAATAAAATTAATGCAACGCAGTTTCCTTTAGTTTAATTCATGTAGAAATTATTTTTGAGTGACAACAATTAAGCAGAATTTGCATCATTGCCTTCAAGGGTTCACACTGCCTTTAAGAAGTCTACAAGACTAACACATATCTTGTCGTTGGCACAAACGAACTCCTTTTTTACAACATCGTTGAGCATATTGAACGCGCGCCACTGCTAATATATTAACCTTGGTTGGGTCACTTGTCTAGCGCTAATACAAACAACAGAACGCTTGGGCCCTGGGCCCAATTCTCCAATTACATTTGATTCCTCTTTTGCTCATAATAATTTCGTAGAACCCTTATTCCAATTTGTGGTTGCAATAGATAAAAAGAAATAGATTAAAACATTGCCAGAACGACAATCGTTTCCATTAAACCGTTTGGCTAGTTCCGATATTCCTTACTTCTCCATTCCTTCACATGACCTATCGGAACCTCGTGTCCAGCGCATTTTTCTCTTTCCGGGTTTCCCTGATTGGTTACATGCGCAATCCCGTGCAGTAATTGTTGGACTAGATCGCACGACAAGCATTATGCATGGTCGAACCCCGAAATTATCCTTCGCTTTTTTTGTGGTTTTGAGGATTCGTTGGCGTCTGTATCGCAATGGTGTAAGCGGTGCCCGGCGGCAAACCTATACTCCTTTATTGTTGAGTGGTCCTGTATAAGTTTTGTTCGTGCTTGGAGACTCTCTTTTCTTTGATGATTCTTCGCATTGCAAGAATGTGGCCAACTGGAACAACAGGTATTTGCCTTGGTGCAAGAGTTCCGGCAGGGGCACTTACTTGCTGCATCGGGTACTTAATTCTTGACTTGATTGTGTATTGTTTAAAACTGGAAATTGAATCTTCCTTACGCAAACCAGAGGTCTCTTTTCGCAAAGCACCTAAATGTTTACTGACCTGTGAATAATATTTTAATTAACAGAAAAATGGTGGTTTCCATTTTTAAGCAACGTGTTGGTTAAATATTTTAGAGTGCTACTTATTGTTATGTTTCTACAACAATATATCTTTGAATGAAAAACAAGCAAACAGACGCAGATCCACAAAATATTTTGAAATATTTCCCCTAAACACTGTCGATCATCAGTGAATTCTTAAACAGCGTGTCCAATTTTAAAATAAAGCGTCCATTGTTCCACGCATCCTATAGAAAACAATCATAATAAAACTGTTAACATTTGAAATCCCTTTTTTACGGGTGCAAGTATAGTGTTGTGTGTGTGGGATGGGGATACACCAGCGAGTGCTATTAGGGCAAGCAACCCGCAAGGTTTTTATTTCACAGCTAAAAGCACGTTAACTGCTTACAACATGGGCTTGAACGCGTCTCCCCCCAAACATTAAAAAAAATGCATTTGCGGACAGCTCCGGGCCGTAGCTTTACCGAAATAATCAAAAATGCTTCCAAATTGAACCTCATAGCTGATGATCACAGAATATTTAGTGAAAACTAATCCCTTCACTGGATCCAATAATTCACACCACCTTTGGGAAGTTGTCAAATACGCCCAAGTTCAAAATGGCTGCCAAAACAGATATTTTTTTTTAATTCCGATCTTAGTAATATATAGGTTGAAAATATATTCGAAATATATATGTGATTGGCATAATTAACACATTTCCGATACTTTTTAAAGTGCTTTGATGATGTCAGGCAATTTGGCAGCCAAAACTCTGTAAACATTCAAAAAACTCCATCATAAAATTACAATTTAGGCCAGACTCAAATTAATATTCAATGAAATCATTAGATAATGTACCTTGGATAATAACCACCCACAAAAGACTCTGAGTTTTTGAAAATAAGTCACATCCATATAGAAACTAAATATGACCAAAAAGTTAAAAACAATTACATTTCGCCATATTGGCCTTATTTCGATATTGACGCTTGTTTAGAGTTGGTATCAATGTGGTTGAGGTTCAAATACATTTCCAATTGTGACATCGACACATTTTTTAATTTGCGGCTGATTTCTGACATTTGTACCAGCATTTTTTAAACGATTTTCAGATCTTATCTGGCCATGTTTGCCTGACATCATCGAGCGTTACAAAGTATCATAAAATATCTTTATTGTATCTAATAGCAGAACCAGAATATTTTGCAAATACTTTTAATCCATAGAGTTGGCTGTTTATCGGACTAATTCCTTGAAGTTTCTGCTTTACCAGCCATTTTTGGGAATAGAAATATATAAAACTTTTAAGTGACAGAACTCGATTAATTGGCTCAGTACACTTTCGTAACAGAAAAAAATACTGACATACATGTAGTACTGCTTTCGACTATATCAACTATGCGTTCACTGTGGACGCCATATTGGATTCCGAAAAGCCAGACCCCGCAAGCAATGTATTTTTATGATGTTTGTCAGCCCATCTTTACGCAGCTCTGGCTTTTTTCGTATAAATAAACCTCCTGTGCTGCCGGGCTTAGATAGGCTTACGCATGTGGGGAAAATCGTTTTGCCTACACAGAAACAATTGCTTCATTTCAAAAGACACATTATTCTTTTGGATTTATTTATAATGGTTAAGTGTGTGACTGGGGGCGCTCTGTTTTGTGGCGTGGTGGTGTGTGTGGGGGGGGGCGTGTATGTGCAACGGGGCGGATCCGTCACCCTGGAAGGGGGGTGCCAAGATAAGATTGAGAGCTATAATGGCATATGCGTAGCAGGGCGGATGCCGGGAGGGTGTGTCCACCCCCCCACACCCCCCACCCGCCGCCCACCCCCCCCCCCCCAAAAAAATGGAACAAACGATCTGATCAGAGAAAAATTTTCACGGATCAAAAGCCAGGTTTTTAGACAAATTTCGTCTGGCGTAAAATTCTTGTACAAATCAATTTGATCAGATGGAACTTCCATTGGTCATGACATGTTTTAAAACAATTTTTGAAACAGATTAAAGTAATTGGTATTTTGGGTAAGAGTTTTTTTTACTTAACAATATGCATACAAATACATGTTCTAAAGACAACTTTGATATTGCCCAGTCCACAAGTATTATAATCATGTCTGTTGTCTAGTTTTCAATGAAAGTCTTGTCCTTCAAAACGTTGTTTCCACCATTGAACTTGAAAATTGCTTCAATTTGGATAAAAAAAATAAAAAACTTTTGAATTTTTACAATATTACATAATTAATATCTATATATAATTAATTGAATTAATATTCATAAAAAATGATGGAACTGAAAGGGGTAAAATAGATCAGCTTACAAAATCTACACATCTGCCCTAATTCTTCATCCAAATTCCTTCCTTCATTGTTCAGCATAGCGAATAAAAATAGCCCAATTACGACAACATCAACTTTCGTCACAGGTGGGTCATTTTTTTTGTTTTCTTCATGTAACAATTTGTTTTTGTGATATCTTCATGCCGGAACAACAAAAGGGGTGCTGAGTGTAAAGACCCTCCTTTCACAACAAGCTGCATGTAAATTGTAACGATATAGACCAAGCAGAGATTATTCCCACGGATAAGCAAACCTTGTAAAAGTGGCAATGAAAACGAAAACCCCAACAACATACATCTATTTCTTCCCTTTTGCAATTGCAAAAGCACCCAATGATAGGTATTTAAAGGAGTATATCTAAAGCCAGATTTAACAAATGAACAGAGAAAAAGATAGAAGCCTGAGCTCCAACAACAAGAACTAAGACTTCCTAGGAATGGTGAAAAAACTTTAAAAATGGTGGAGAGGTGGAAAAATGTCGAGATCCGACAACACCCCCTCAACGAGGTACAAGCAGTCGATAGAGAATTATACACTTTCAACTGTAAATAATACGTTCAAAGATACAAAGCACCATTGCACTCTACTCCTCTTATCAGCTTAATGATACAAAAGCTTCATGAAGGCAACCATGAGAGGTCTTACAGCCAAAAAGGATGACTGCAGCAATGTTCCAAACAACGGCGGGAAAGAGTAACCACCGGTGGAAGACGTGTAAAATAAATGCAAATGAAACGATTGGATAGACACTAAAAACAATGAGTATAAACGCTAAGTTTGATAAATCAAACACAAGACAAGACGATGGAATAAGACAGAAACTTAAATGTACATTCTGTAATGCACAAAGTATTGTCAACAGAGAGATGACATTAATGCTATATTGACGAGGAGAAAGCCAGACATCGTAGGGGTTTTGAAACGTGCTCCATAATGATGTATGCAAAAAAAAAAAAAAACCAAATTGCAATTCCAGGGTATCAGATCACAAGGTTGGACCGAAAAAAAAAAACCTTGGAGGTGTCCTCATGTTTCTTTTAAGGAGAATATAAAAGTTCCAGTTGCGGGAAGAACCGTCCCTAGCTGAGTAAGAAGAAGCCCTTTGTTGTGATATTTCATGAGGGGAAGATTCAGATTTATTGCTAGGGATAGTAGGCCTATACAGAAGTCAAGTTACAACACTGCTGATCAAATGAGTCTCTAAACCAAGTGCTAAGAACTCTCAAAGATGAGAAGACGACATAATGGCATTGGTGTCTTCCGAATTACCAGTAAATAATTGGGAGACCATGCAAGCGAACTCTGGATTATCTGAGGGCCTTTGTTTGGATGTGGTGTTTATGGACAACCTATGGAACCAGCATTTTATGAGCCTACAAGAACCGGAAGTTCAATACTGTGACTTTGTTATCACTACTCAAACCTTAATATGATTGACGAATTACATGTTATTGGGGTGCTCATTTAAAGTACAAAGCGACCAAAACATGTTTTAGCAATGGACTTAATAACCATACGTTTAACCATAACTACAACCAACATAGACTACAGAAACCCACTATGAACAAAAATTAAAAGCCAAACTGAGACGATCATTGGGACCAAAGAATTGAAACCAAGAATACGGATAAGATGGTGTTACAACAACACCAAGGAGAAATCACCGGACGTTAGGTCCTCACAATACAGCACAAAAACTAGTGCGGAGAAACAAGAGCTTGTAAAAGGTATCAGAATAAGAAAACGAACGAATCTAGAGCACGACAAAAAGTGGCAGAGAGAGGCTAGCTAGAATGAGATGTGCTTAGAGACATATTTTTCAAAAGAACTTAGCAGAAAACATTAAGATGACCAAAAGCTTATACCCTACGTACGTCCTATACAAAAGTCAAAGACACAGTAGGACCCTTGATACCGACACAACCGGAGTGTAATACCACCAGGACAACCGACTGCAGAGCCAACAATACCTTCTTTCTTCCTCGTCTGTGGTTCACATAAGATAACCAAATGTTCCGTTTCCTGATTAATATATATCAAGGACCCGGTGAGGGATACACTACGGATAAGGAATCACTGCCAAATGCTTGGTCAATATAAGTTAAAAACAACCTGACCCCTCCAAAGCACAGACCAGATGAAATCCCCTACATTCTACCTCAAACATCGGCTGATTACCGTGCATTCCTCTCGCTGTATTTACAATAGTCTCTGGCAAGAAGGATATGTTCCAACCGAACGGAGATCGCCCACATAGTAACTGAATCTACAAAAAGTTTAAATCTCCAAAGCATCCAACTAATCGCCCAATAAGTCTGACGTCAGTCGCAGGTAAAGTATTAGAAAGCATTTAGAGATACAATTACAGCGCACCTTGACAAGTTTAGTCTAACTACGCGAGTCACAACATGTTTTTTAGGAAGAAAATATTGCACTCACAAATCTCATAGACTACCTGGAAGTGATCACAAGCTCAAGATCGTTGAACAACCATTTTGATGTCATATATCTAGACCTGCAAAGGCCTTCGACACGTACCACACCAAAGACTGATAGCAAAAATCACATTACATGGCATCGAAGGGTAAAATCTAACTTAGATCGAATCATGGTTGTCTGGCCGCAAACAGAAGGTTGTCACTCAAGGACAGAGTCCGGTGGACGAGTAACAAGTTCAGTGGGTGCAATGATCAAGTGTTGGGACGCAACTCTGTTCCTTATATATATATATAAGATATGGGGGACTGCTATTAGCGCAACAGCCACAATAGCAAATTTTGCAGATGACAGAACCAAACTAGCTCAGCCAGTGTCAACAAATGAAGACCATCAGATGCATGCAAGAATAATATAGACCACTTACATTATGGGCATACAACTATGGCACATCGTAACATATAATGCGATAATTGGGGTGGCGTTATGCACTTTAAACAAACCGTCGAGGAGAAGACTTGGGCATCCAAATCACCAAATCATTGAAGGTCTCAATCCAACCCATGTGCAGCTGCGGCCAAATAAATGAATAGAGCCTTGGGGATTATCCAACATGAACAAAAGCATTTGCCTTCAGAAGTAAGAAAATCATCCTGAATTATACAATACTGGTTCGTGCCCCATCTCGTTAGGCAATTCAAGCATGGAAACCCGTTATCTGGAAAAGACAAGAAATGCTTGAGAAGATCCAAGCTAGAGCAACAAAATTCAAGTCTCACATTTACGTAACGATGCGCGTTACACGAATAATTCACTAACAACCCACACTTGAAAGAGACATTCATGAAAGAGCAGATATCATCTAAACCTACAGGATTATAAAATATAAACTCACATTGATAAGATAAATCCAGAGAACCTCTTTCAAAAAGCAGTTTATTATCATCACACACGCGGGCATTCAGTGATGCCATTCACAAAAGTTGGCCAAATCCATATCAAGACTCGACTTAAGAAAACATTTCTTTCTTTCTGCAGTCATCGAGTGGTGGATATCTGGAATAAACTACCAGAAAGTGATGTCCAAGCGCCCACACTCCTCTGCTTTAAGCAGGAAACTTGGGTTTTTAATGGGCAAAATGGCCCAAAACCCTGCCACCTATTAGTCATATATCACTGAAGATGGTGAAGGTGTGGCCTCTAAAGGTTTCGTTCATACTACACTGCAATGTGCGTTGAGGTAAGTTGCAGTGCTCGAATTACGGCCTCTGTTCAGTATACTGTATTGCGGTCACTGCAACCGAGTTCAAATGATTTTAGTGCATGCAGCTGCAGCCGTTACGTTGAGTTGCTGCAGCAAAGTGGATCGTATATCGGCACGCACTGCACATGCAGCGATGTATGAACTAACTTTAAGGTATGTTCTAAGGTAAGTATGTCTATACACTGCATTAGCATTGAAAATGTCCTAAATTCATCCCCAGAGAGTCGCGTTTATACATATAATTATTTGTTAGAATTGTTAGATGCAATTAATGCTCTTTTTCCATTGAAAAAAAGAGGCCATGTTTGGCATACAACCCGGCCATAAAATTAATATCTGACATGGCAAATTAGATCCCTTAGAGAAAAGTTTTCAAGTTGCCCTTTCTTTAAAACATTGAAAATGTCCAGAATTTCGGTCCCAGAGAGACGACGGTTATATAATCTTTAAGATTATTCCTTTTTTCTACGAATTAAACGGAAAATCACCTAAGATGTCAACAGCATTTATACTTTAAAATAACACTCGGCATAAAAAATGCAAATTAGAACCTTTTGTCCTCTCTTCAGAGGTTGGAACCCTCAAAATGCAACCCTAAAAAACAAATGGTTTAGTAAAAATCTGAGAACACAAAAGGTTCCTAACAGAACCATAAAGGTGCTATACATGAGTTAAAGGACTCGTTTAGTTCGTTGAATAACCCTACGAGTTTCATACAGAGGAAAGTTTAGAACCTCTTTTCGCACCTTTTTCCGCGAGTGCGCATTCCATTGTAATTCTTGATGAAAAGGTGTTTTGGCAAAGTCATATTGAAATCAACAAATATAAAAAAAACTCAACATTAATGTTGACAAGATTGGGTGCTGTGTTCCTGGTATACCGCCTTAAAATCGTATAAAACATCCATAGATAAAGAAAAAAACAAACCTTTGTCGGGGGGCAATTAATGTTTCTTGAAAACGCGTAGAGTATACAATTTGCAGTTTGTATTTTTCCTTCAGCTGCAATTGTGTGTTTGATATTTTTTATTTTCTGGTCAGAGCTTAGGGATTTGAGCGCACTTCTACAGAATCTAGTCGAGTCCAGTGGTTTAGAAAAGGGCAATTTTCCGCATTTTTTCCGCGCACGTCGATAAATTGGCTCTATTTTTGCCCTCGCAACCAATATGCGGCTGAAAGTTGCCGAATTCGCGTACTTCTTACGGTACGTCTCCGGCCAAAATGTCGCCCACGCTTACTCCGCTATAAATAACCTAACCTAGCCCTGAGCCCTCCCCCCTCCCCGACCCTTCCCTCTTTTCAATTTCACATCATAAACGTAATCTGGCTAAAAAAGTACATAGTAATTACCTCAAGCGTTTGCCACAAAATCTCTTTCTTCAGTTTACAATGTTTCCTGGTTTTCCTTATTGTGTTCTTTTCTTCTTCTTCCTTTTTTACCTCGTCCCTTTTCTTTTTTTGGTGATAACTCTTTGTACAGGAAGCGCCTCGGAATAGGGTTGCCTAGATAGATGGCGATTTATAATGCGATTATATTATTATTAATTAGTATAATAATTATAGATCAATGCTATAATCACACAACCTGAAAAGTTGTGAATAAATAAAAACAACGTGCGAAAAAAAATAGCGGCGAATCTAATGTTCTAGGTGGACTATGCACAGTTTTTTATTTTTCAACACATTAATTTCGTACGGTTGTGAGTAATTGGAATTGGGTCAATGTTTTCGTGTGACTGATTGAGTATTTGATACATTAAAGCAACTACGACTCTGTCTCGCCCTTCCTCTATTTGAAATGGAACATTCACTAAGCATCCTATGTTAAATGCACTATCACAGTGATTTGAAAAATTGAAAATTTTGCAGGAGCTTTCAAATGAAGGATAAGTCTGTAGAATTCCTCATAAGTTTTAACCTTTTCCAACTGAAGAATTGACAGAAAATGGAGAAACGCAGTGTTTCCAAGATACGATTCTCCATTCAAATATACTGTTTGTAGTAAGTGTCCGAACGGACAGTAATGACTAAATATTTCCTCCTTCTGTCCTTATTCAAAAGGGGTTGCTCTGGTCTTATCATTTGCAGGTTATGTTAGGATACATGTACTTGTTTAAATACATCCACAAATCTGATTTTTGATGATTTTTTTTTCGATGTTGATTTAGGTCAAATCACTGATATGTCTTTAAGTAAACAAAAAAAAAAAAGCTGGTAAATAGTCCGGAGTTATTTTCACAAAATATTTTCAAAGAAAATTACAACCTATTTTGGTTTTTTAAAAAAAATGATAATTGTGGTTTATTTGCTCAACTTTGTCATTTTCATAACATGTATATATTTGTAGCATGAAAAATAGCAAAGAAAAGAAAACATGGTGATTCGCCATACGGGCGAAGCGGTCGGGGGGGCCGGCGCGGTTTTAATTTTTTGAAAAATCATTAAAATTCTTCGAGAAAAGACCATAAGCGGGAAAATGGCTAGCCTATTTTGTTTGTTTTGTTGAAGTATATTTTGCTCTAAATTCAATGGATTTGGTGAGTCTTTGGTGCATGTGTTTGCCGTTGCAAGGTATATTTACAAAATTGGTCGAGACGATCACTTCATTTCTCAAACAGTGTCTCATCCTGCTCTGTTTTCTTTTCTTCTGTAGAATGTAATCCTTCAAAACAAATTCGGGCGTTCGGTGGGGGGGGGGGGTGCCAAGGCACCCCGCGGCACCCCCCCTGGATCCGCGGCCTGTGTACTGCGTGTACGGGTACGTGTGTGTGGGTGTGTATGGGTTTGACGGATCATGTTAACAATGTAGTCTTATAAAGTTGTTAGCAGTTGTTTTTGTCACCAAGCTTTGTTTGTTAGTGCAGTGTTTTAAAACTAAAAGGTAATCGGAATGAACGTGATACGTACCTCTGCACTCCTTTGGGACATACCTTGTTATAACTGATATGTTAGGCGGATCCACTCATGCGCCAACAAATCGCACTATGTTGGCGTGTTCTACCTGACGAATCTGCAGAGACAATAAAACTGCTGACCATTATATCAGCTATATATTTCAAAACTTTGAACACTCTTTCTATCATACACCTTGACAAACTGCTAGCCGTGGAAAGGGGTATACCTAAAAGCACAAAACGTGGTTTTAGTCCTGGGGTAGGCCCATAATGACCTTGCCAAATGAACTGCACAAAATGTTTTGATGATTTATAGGCAAAATTGACCTGCTGATTCTTATTCTTGACGATGCAACTTTGACACCTTGAGCATTTTTGAGAAAGGAAGGGGGAAAAATTTGTAAACATTTCTTATTATGGAGTTGAAAGATAAATAGATGTTTATCTGGTCCTAAGGATTAAAATAGTATAGTTTGCTAAATCTACAAACTTTTGTGATTGCACGACATGCCAAAAACTGTTCAAGGTCATCATGGGGAAAATATTTAGAACGATCCGATTTGTTTCAAATTTTTCGTATGAGCATGTTACATCAGAAATATACATTTACTTTATGTTAATAAGCTGAAAAGTATTTAGCAGAGGCTCGAGTGCTGTTCCCCATAATCCTTGTTCTATACTTTTTATTGTCAAGTTGCCGTGGTAAAATAATGCAAATAAATTATTAATCCTGACACGGAATTCAGTGTTGACATTCACTCTAGTCAGAGAGAACGTTCACGTGACCGTACAGTTGAGTATGGACACAGTTTTTTTGCTGAAAATGATAGATTGGGGTGTGGAGAATAAGAATCTGCTGGGTGCCACCTGGGCATCTTTGAGCATTTTGAGAAATCCAAGATGGCGTCGCCATAAATGATAATTATCTATTCAACCCTATTTTATCAAACTATGGAGTTACTAGATATGCTATAGGATCCAATGAACAAGTGTATGGCAAGCCAAATCCAATAATTTTAAAATATGTCTTATAACAACAAATCCTTGCGATAAAAATAGACGTGAAGTACTTAGGTTATGTTGTTAGATACAGTAAATGTATATCTGATACTTTTAAAGTTGTAACATGACGTCAATCAAAATGGCAGCCCAAAACGTGAACATCTTAAAGGCAGTGTACGCCCATAATAATAGACGGGATTTCTATTCATTTGTTGTCGTTAGGTGGCGCACTTCCGATGCTCTACTAATCTCGTTTCATAATTCTAAGTTTGACCTTCACGCGTGTATGGCCTATCTCGTTTAATATACCATGCACAACACTGGTATGAGATTACAGTGAGGCATTATAGAGGGCGCCAAGCAGTTTCTCTCGGGCGTACACGGCCTTTAAAAAAATACTTGACACAAATTTATAAGTATTTACCATGGACCAAGTAGAGAAGGACCAACAACGCTAAAACCACCAATTACCTAATTCAATTACCCATTCATCTCGATGTGTATTCATGTGCATACACCGAGGCCGTCTGTGATCTATATCTCTTTGCCGCGATCGATGTAGTGACTACGGTCTTTACTAAGGGAAAGCTGTCCACAAAACTTTGTAATTTAACCGGATGTTGTGACCCCTGTCTGTAGGGGTTTTGGAAAGCGCATAGTACACTCAATTTCCATGTTTTTTTTTGGCAAGTTGTTGTCACCAAATAGAGGAGAAATTATTTCAGAAAATACCGAAAACCCCATCAAAATCCGTCATTCATTTGTGGAGCTACGACTGTAGAAAATAAGCTTGCGTTTTGGGTGATTTTGTGACCCGTAATTGTTAAAAATCTTGTGAAAATAATATGAAAATGTTCCGATCACTTCCGACTCTTGAGAAACGGTGTTATGAAAGTTCAGTGTACCTTGTAACAAAGTATAACTTCTGAACTGGTGCCCAAGCGCGCCCATACGTGTAATTCTACCTCTAAAACTCACTAAATTGTAATATTTTTACTTTCGGTTATGTTGAATTTGTTAGCGTTGTGGCTGTTTGATAGCCGATACCATGTCGAACTGATTCCAATGTCAGTTTCATCTGAAATATGAGTGTGATAAGTCATACTTTATACCTAATTAAATGTATATATTATAAATTAATTAACCCTCGTGTTCCGAAGGGGGGGGGGTTATTACCGCTCTCTTCTATTCTTTTCATAATGTCTCTACATGATATAAAATGTTTAAGTGTTATTTATGAGCCAGTAAATTTGCAAAATATCATATTTCTTCCTATGTGCAGTATTTTCATACTCTATTACCTTATGACGTCATAGTGACGTCATCATTGGTTTCTACATATTTTGATACAAATGGAAAGAATAAACTCTAAGCTATACTGTAGGTACCAAATTTATAGGAATTGCATGTTCAATAAAGAAAATTCAAGGGGGTGGTACCCTCTTCCGGTGTGTTGTTATAAAAAAATTGCTCAGGTAGACAAGGGTTAATAAGCAATAGTTTAAATGATGAAATGGCATGCTATTGGGACGTTTTCCATTAATTTCAGAACAAAATGTTTCCTGATCTTTCAATTTCTTCATTGCCATCATGATTTACATCATGCTATTTGAGGCGGGCTGAATTTTCCCAGTATTCCTCGAAGAACGAAGGCCAGTCAGCCCTCCCGCTGAGAGGGTGATTATCGCATTACCTTAAGCCGGTAAATAAGATCACGGTGGGATTTAATGACAAAAGGCGGCAACGTGATAGGGTCTTTAAAACCAGTGTGCTGTTGGTCCTTCTTTCTACTAGGTCCATGGTATTACAGCCTTCAAATTGAAATCAATGTGTCGATGACATTAGAAATGTACCTTTGATCCTAACCAAATGTACAATATACATTTCATTCGGTTAAATGCGCCAAAATCGAAATAAAACTAATATGGTGCAAAGTTGTCAAAATACGATAGCAATTACATTTTTTTTCACATATATTGCACTCAATTTATAAGTTGACCCATTTTTTTATTTATCGGGATTACCTGCATGGTATCACGTGGTTATGGTCATAGGTACATTCCTAATTGTTTCATTGACAAAATAATTTATACTTTAACATGAAGAATTTTTAAACTTCTGCCACACCATAAATTGACAGTCAGTGAAAAATTCACTGACCATCCAGGATTTGAACCTGGGACCTTCGGTTTACTAGTCCGATGCTCTACCAACTGAGCTAATGGGTCAGATGGGGAAGAGCAGTGATGTTGTATCTGTAGGCCTTCAGTCCAATCCTTTTTCCTCTACTCAGCTTCTAACCAAGAAGCAAGGACGTAATTTTAGAGGAATATACTCATTATGGAAACCAATTCCGAATTGTTAAATTAACGTGAACAAAGAAGCTCAAACGTGTGGGTAATTAATATAACATGAAGAATTTTTAAATTTCTACCACACCATAAATTGACAGTCAGTGAAAAATTCACTGACCATCCAGATTTGAACCTGGGACCTTCGGTTTACTAGTCCGATGCTCTACCAACTGAGCTAATGGGTCAGATGGGGAAGAGCAGTGATGTTGTATCTGTAGGCCTTCAGTCTTTTCAATTTATACTTGAAGGTAATATTTAGACATT
>JAMKCH010055932.1:0-23367 GCA_023653785.1 Ophioderma brevispina
CAAAAACAGAATGAAACGATGTTTTTGTTGTCCAAAAGTTAGAAATAGTTTTCTAGAATACCAATACTTATAGACTTAAGTTGGTACCGGTCTTCCACCGTATTAGTGAAGAGCATACTGCAAGTATTAGAGCAGACACGGTTGTTTGTGTTGATACTAAATATTTATTATATGAGAGATCCTGTGTTATTTGTACTATAGAAAAAGAAAAACACCTAATTTTTCAAAGTATTCCTTCAAACCATTTAATCTAAGACATTGACTACTAAAAGCATGTGCATAGACAGTATTGAATCACTGCCCTTAATTAAAATGACGTGGCTTTTGTATCATCATTATTCCCTTCAAATAAAACATTAAAGAGTCATTCAAAATCTAAAGTTAGATAGGAATGAGCTACGTGTAGATAATACTCCCCACAATGTAGGAAACAATTACTAACAATCGAAAGTAGGCATCGTCTCTAATCCAAACCTTTTTGAGGTATGATATTTTTATGTGTGTTGCTGTCGTTCTTCATTGTTTGCAAATTTAGGTCTTCCGTCGGTTATTAAGTAATTTAATTCAGTCATGGTAGCGCACATATTAGTCTGGCAATCATGTCAAGTGCTTTTCTTGCCCCTCATCTAACTATATGCAAATCCAGTCACATTGTTTTAACAACTCCAAACAGTGTTCCAAAACGATATTTGTAATAGAGGTTGTCATGTAACATCCATAAGATGTTCTCTCCGACATCAAAAGTTCAAGAATGTACACTGACTTTCCTTTAACTCCCGGCTGTCAATTAAGCGAATCACTGCCACCAAAATAATGATAGAGGCATGTCTATGTTTAAGTTAAATGAAATTTAAAGTAGGTACCGTACTGATTAACAGCCATGATAATGAACACGTTTTGTAAGATGGTGGGAAAGACTCCCGGGGAGGGGGGGGGGCTGCCCCTCTACCCCCTGGTTACGCTACTCTGATAAACAGGTACGCCATGTAAGCCACCAGTATTGAAGTACCCCTGCCGCTACTCCTGGAGAACCTTCACAGGTACTCCCCTACGGTGGCTACTAGCATCATTTGGCCAAACATTAACATTGTTGTTTTTTGTTCCTTTTCTGACCATTTTCAAGTTTAGTAGCATTGATATTTAGTTCAGCATCACCAAAAACAGAGGTGACGCATATATTCCATTACTTAAGTGTACAAGGTCTTGTACACTCTCCTTTAGAGTATAGGGGATGTGACTCTCTCCTATGAAAGACGCACTTTGCCAGTTGATTTTTAACCAAAATTTTGGTCATTGGTGGCCAGGGTACATCACACGACCATATTACATGATGTGCGTCGTATCCCCTGTGTTAAGTAATTTGTAATCTCTCTGTAGCTGTTACTTTTTTCATGCAAAAAAAATCCCTTTCCCACCCCAAACCCCCTCCCACCCAAGCCCCCACATACCCCCCTTGGTACTTTAACTTACTTTATTCTTGAAATCTGTTTCTGTAGTGTCAAAATAGTCTAGTTAACATGCACATTTACTACTTAATATGCAAATTAACCTAATTAATAATTAAAAACTCCTACTTTTGTAAGTGTAAGAAAAAACACCACAAAACCTGTTTTTTATGTAACATACACACAAAATGGTAGGATCTCCTCGAATTGCACACAACTCCTTACTTTTGTATGTGACGTACACACATTTCAAACACAAAACTCCTACAATTACTGTGTGTGTAAACACTACCTTCACACAACTCTTGGTTTGGTATATGATGGTAAACACAGACAACACACACACCACACACACACACGGCACACACACACACACACACACTACTTACCACAAAATAGGAAAGCAGTTACGAACACTCGCAAAGTGCCATTGTTTAGGGGTCGTCTCCAAAATTGCCCCGTTAACTTTATGGGTGCTCAAGTGGCCCCATTGTTTTTCAACGGAGCCACTTTGGAAATTTTAATGGGGAGTTAAAGTGGGCTTACACACAATTTAACGACACAATTCTCAATGTTAAGTGAGGCAATTCCCAGTGAGTGGTGGGATAATCATTGCGTACAGGCGGGGTGCAGGGGGGGCAGGTTCCCCCCCTACGACTTTGGCCAGGACAAATTGGGCAAAATCATGTTAACTTAGCCTTTTTTAACCCTCTTACCGGGAAATTGGGCCTTTTGACCCCCCTGATAGGGAAAATTTACCACGACTGGGAAATTGGTCCCCCTCAGAGCAGGCCGCCTGTTACTCCGCCTGGGGATATCACCGAACCAATTGATTCAATTACCCTTTGCTGACCTCATAATGCCAAGTTACTCCCTGCACGTGGTTGGTTTACTAGTTGTCAGTGACAGTTTGCAGGAGTCAAGAACTGCTACACGACTATCGTACATTTTGTTATGCCTCTGTGTTTCATGATAACATGTTTATTATTTATTTTTATATCCATTCATTTAACAAAAATGTATGCCGTAGAATTCTATCTACGGGTATTTACTACGATTTGTACTACAATAGGTTGTTGTACTAATTATATTATTTAGCAAGGAGTTGGACTACTTGTAAATGGGTGTATAGTGTTTTACAATTACATAACATCAATTAAAAATGTATATCACACTACTAACACACTGTCAACATCCTTTTGCAAAGTACAAATGCTTATACACTTCACAATCAAGCTTATATAGAAGGCCAGTTATTGTCCACAAAAATGATGGTCTTATTTCTAATGATATAGTCCAAAACCATCATTAATAAGAAATCATTCTAGAACTTGACCCATTCTACAGAGATCTTGAGTTCTCTATTTATTGCAAAGGACACATCAAATTGGATGACAATACATGTGTCTCACTATAGTAAGTAGTGATTTTGTTTTGCATTTGCTTGCCTTTAGTTGTAACCTTTTTTCCAGGTTCATATACCACTCAAGGGTTGCCCTTACATACTCTATCATTTTGCATTACTATTTAACCATAGTCTATTAATATACTTATAACATTGGGCCTTGATGATACTTTCCCACAGTTACAAACATTAAATCTACTACAGTAGCCAAAAGAAAAATAACTCACAAGAAGTAGTATAGACCTGTATATTATTCTCATGGTTATGTGGTTCTCCATTTCCATATTTGCTTCTCAATCAGCTTACCTTTAAACACACAAAGTATTGGAATGGCATACATCCTCCAAGCTTACCAGCTATAAATAGTAGGCTACACTATTTATCTACATGATATATGTTCTTTACTGATATTTATATAACTCCTGCCTGTATGAGAAGTTGTTCTCTGCCTGTTTTTCCTGTATTTGATAGAAGTTTTATTGCCTGGTGGGTACACGGTTGCAACTCATTAAATATAATTTTAAATCCCCCGCTAGCATCTGTCAACGGAAGTATTTAAGTTGATCTCTCACATGGGTAATAAAGACAACGCAGTGTTAGAATTGACCTTCAGGGTTAATACTTCTGAGCCTAGTTTAAAGTGGGCTAAGTGGGCAGGCAAAGGGTAGCATAACATAATTTAATGGGTGGATATGGGTGCCTCATTAAAATTCAACGAAGCCTATACATAAAGTGCCCCATTGAGCACCCGTTAAAGTTAACGAGACAGACCCTCTTAAGATCTTTAATCAACCACTTGTTCTTAATCGTTGTCTTTTTCGTACTGGCCCTAAAGCTGATGCTGCAGGAGTTTTTAGTACGTTATATTGCCAATGATTTTTTACTACGTAAACTATAATTATGATAACGACAAAGTTAGGTTCCAAACTATGTTTCATAATTAAAATGGTTGTATGGTAATATCATAACGATGCCATCTGTTGTTAACCAGTGGGTAACAGCGGGGGGGGGGGGGCCAGACTTGCACCCCCCCCGACAACTAAAAGGGAGACGGAGAAAGAGAACCTAAGAAATGGGGACGAGAAGAAGGAGAAGGGGAGAAGAAGGAAGAAGGGGAAAGAAGAGTGAGAAAGAGAAGGAGAAAAGGAGGGAGAAGGGAAAAGATGGGGAAGGAGAGGAAAAGGGGAAGGAGAAGGGAAAATAGAGAGAAAAGGGGAAGGCGAGAAGGAAAAGAGACAGAAAGGGGGAAAGAGAAGGAAAAGGGGAAGGAGACCAGTGATAAGGAAAGTGGGAAGGAGAATAAATAGTGTGTTGTGTGGGTGCTCAGGTCGAAGTTGGCTCCACATCCCCCCACCCCCCCCTTCAGAATTTCGAACCGTCTGGAAAAAAATAATGGGTCTAACCGGCGAGCGAAGCGAGCCGGAAGAAAAAAAAAATGGGGAAAACTTCTTGAGTTTGCCCCTCCGGAGGCTCAGGTTGGTACGCGCCTGATTGTTAACACTTGTAAGCCGTGTGCATTTAGGTATCGTGAATGCTGATTAGATGATAAAACATGTATTGATAATGACAAGCTTAATTTTAGAAGGGTGAGGTCTGAGTCAGAAAAAAAAGTGGACCCTGAAAGTGCCCGCCATTCGGCATCTTTAAGTAACATATACTTACACCCTATGTTGTGCCTGCCCCACACGATCATTCCCGTCGATAGATAGAGAGGCCAGAGTCACATTCGGCGCGCAGTTCATTTTCATGTTCTATCTAAGGCCATTCCCATTTAAATGCACGGCAGCCAATGAACAGTGATGAGTCTAAAAAATTAGGTCTTCAAAAATAAGGAAAATGACATAAGGCTTTTCGAAAAGTTTTTCTAATGTTGTTTCAGCGTTATTTTATGTTTTCTTCAATTTTCCAGAACCTGATACATACTTTATTTTTATGAGAGATGAGAGGGCAGAGAAAGGTAGTAGTAGAGATAGGTCATCATGGAAATTGTGACTCTATAAACTCGTCAAATCTGCACTCAGTAACTGCTCGATCCTTTTAGGTTAGATCTGATTTGTCGCCGAAACGCCGATCATTGTAATGCGAATCCGTGGACAGAGCACAAAAAGGACTTGTTGATTCAAAACACTGTAGCTTGACCTATACCTAACTGATGGGAGTGAACTTCGTAGCATATTAAAACTAATAAGTTAAGCTTTACGTTTGAATACCACCTTTGCTGAGAAATATGTTACTCAAAGTTGCAACATGGCGGGCACGCATCTGGTTGTCATCCTCCGGGCATGCTTCCCGCTACCCGGCTCCAGACTCATCTAATCATTATTTCAGTCATTGTTATAGTGCGCCCTGTGTTTGTTATGCTTTTGTCTTCTTTCTTCCTTTTATAAACCCTTCTTTTTACTTGCACGACGAGCTTTTGCGTACCTCCAAGTATAGCTTTACACTGGATATGGATTAATCTCCACTCCAAGACCAAGACTCTAGTCACCGACGCTAATCAACCGACGGCACTCTTCGCGCCTGTGAGTAAGAACATTCCTATTTATCAAATACAGAAAGCTTCGGCTATTTAAATAAAGCGCCTCGATCCAACCATGTGGCTGACAACCTAATTTTAAATGAACCGCTTTGCAGTATACATACAACCGAATGCAGAAATATTTGTATGTACATTGTATATGTCATGCATGCCCTGCCATTGATTATGATTATGGCATCAATCTAATACTCCCATTTCATTTCCCAGTTCAAACTTGGATCCACTGCTGAAAAATAGCCATGTATGTTTGCAATTGCAACGTAGTAAAGTAAATGTCACCTTGCAAGCTGCATAGATGAGACAGTGTTCAGAATTGACCAAAGAGACACAACACCGACAGAACAGTCACATCTCGCTAGTCAAATTATACTCCCAGCCCCGCCTAAAAAATCCTGACCGTGATAGATAGAGAGGCCGAGTCACATCGGCGCGGGCAGTTCATTGTATGTTCTATATACGGACTTCCATTTAAATGCACGGCAAGTCAAGAAGCAATTGATGATGTCTAACAAAATTAAGGTCTCAAAATAAGGAAAATACCATTAAGCCTTTTCAAAATGTTTTCGACTAATGTTTGTTTCAGCGTTATTTATGTTTTCATTCAATTTTCCAGAACCTGATACATACTTATTTTATCTGAGCGATGAGGGCAGAGAAAGGGAGATAGGTCATCCATTGTAAATTGTGACTCTAATTAAACATCCGTCAAATCTGCACTCAGTTAAACTGACGATTCTTTTAGGTTTAAGTGATTTGTCGCCCCGAACGCGATATTGTAATGGATCGTGGACAGAGCACAAAACGGAATTGTTGATTCAAAACACTGTAGTTCGGCCTAGACCCCCCAACTGAGTGGGAGTTTGGGGGGGGGGAAACTTCGTAGCATATTTTAAAACTAATAAGTTAAGCTTACGTTGATACCACATTTGCTGAGAAATATGTTACTCAAAGTTGCAACATGGAGGGCACCATCTGGTTGTCATCCATAGGGCATGCTGCACCTACGGATCCAGACTCTATAATCATTATTCAGTTCATGGATATAGTGCGCCTGTGTGTTATGATTTTGGTCTCTCCGTTACCTTCTTGTACTGCACGACGGCTTTTGCGTACCTCAAGCTATAGCTTTAAAGATTGGATATGGAGTATACTCAAAGTACCAAGCCTCTAGTCACCGACGCTAATCACCGACGGCACTTCGAGCCTGTGTATAATTCCTATTTATGCAAATAACCAGAAAGCTTTCGGTTTAAAGCGCTCGATCCAACCATGGATGACTAAACCTAATTTAATAACCGCGTTGTGCAGTATACATAAAACCGAATGCGTTTAAATATTTGTATGGACAGTATATGTCATGCAGGCCATGCCATATATGATATGGCAGCAATCAATAATCCCATTGGCATTTCCTAATTCATAAAACTTCGTTCCCATGCTGAAACAATAGGCCATGGATGTCTTGCCAATTGCAGTAAGTAAAAGCTAAAGTCACCCTGCAGCTGCATAGATGAGACAGTGTTCAGAATTGACCAAGAGACACCGACAGAACAGTAAATCTCGCTAGTCAAATTCTCCCCGCCGTTAAAAAATCCGAACGAATAAATTACTGATTAAAACCCTTTCCCGGAATGGGTCAGAAGTAGACCAGATGAATTTCCAATATATTCATGCAAAAGACTGCAGCGGGACCTGAAAATAAGACTCATTTGGCCTTAAACGAGTATTTCAAAGTTGATTGATTGTACTGTTGACTCCCTTAAAAATACCATCACGCACCCCTGAGACTTCAAACTTTTTTTTTTTTTATATTTTCGGAACTTCTTTTCATTCGTTCAATAATATTATATGCTAACCTTTGGCAACATCTCCCACAAAACTCCAAAAGACAATGAAACCATCTGGGCTCCTACAAAACGATAGTCGCAAGTCAAGATTTGCGATCAGGTCTATACGCACGTAACTGAGCACAAGTAAGTCACCGTCGCTATCAGATTTTTATTCAGTGAGAAGCGTGGAATAATCGGACAGTCGGAAGCAAAACGTTCGATTTTTCGTATAAATTTCACATTTTGGAGTCATGGGAAATTATATTTTATAAATCTGGAATAATCAGGGAACCTAGTCAACCAAAGTTGTGCCGATATGTGTGAAATTGGGAGCAGGGCAGGAGAAGACATATGATATAATTTACTGGATGTGTGGATACGGCCGTGCAGTGACCGGCCCGGCGCTATAGGCATTCGTGTGTTGACATTTGAAGCTGCGTGGTGAACTTACGATCTCATACAAGTGACGGCGGGTAAATTCAAATTAAACCCTGCAATTTGTAAGATTTTGTATTTTCGCTACAAATCCTATACATCGATAGCGGAGACCCCAGCTTTACACAGAAATCGTCATGGAAAGGGGCCAGGAATACCGAGAAAAAAGTAAAAAAAATAATAAAAATAACATATGAAAAAATACAGATCTATCAATGTCGTAAGCTTAAAGCAGCTCACGATTTTCCCAGGGTACCCATAGGGGTCCAGGAACGTGTTAAAAGGTAGTAGGTATGCAGGTGAATACTAAGGATAAATGCCAGGAGCGTTGTTCGCGTACTGTGTTTGCTTATTGACCGGTGTCCGTTAGCCATGATAACGAAGCTGAGTGGAAGTTGAGAGCTTATCCAAGATGGCTTGGCGCGTTCATTTGAAGCAGTTTGAGCAGTTGATGGCCATTTCAACATCGTTCGGTATTTTAGGGGGGAGGAGTATATATCGGCATTACTCTAAGTACTTTTGTATCCTCAATTTCTAGGAGGACTAAACTTGCTAACATAAAACAAACACCACCGTTGGTAATTAGTATGGACCTCTAATCACTGCAGGTAGGTAGTTCTTTCAAATTGTGTGGTATCACTTTTTCATGGGGACAATTTAATGTTAAAACCAGGGGTCAACTTTTAGAATATGCCATCATGTTGAAATGTATGTCATGTTGTCCATCTTATCATACGGATTTCCGCGCCAAAAATGTATAGTTTGTACCCGTGACGGCAGAACAAGTGTTTGTGGGTGACAGTGGGGTACTAGGTTAAAAATTGAGCGATGAAGCGTGAATGGACTTTAGACGATAAATGGATATCTGAATGTGTGTTGGTCACAATTTGTCAGGGGTCAACATTAAAAATTAATCTGATTATATTTTAAATACTTCAATTATTGCCTGAGGTATGAGGACTCCCAAAAAGTAGTGTTGATTATATTAACGTGTTACTTACGAGATAAGGGTCAAAGGAAGGTCAACGCCATCGGATTATGTTGCCCTATGACCTATTTTGTCGGTATAACATGATAACTATGCACTATGCACTATGAACCTGTGTTGTTGTAAACCTAAATGGGTCCATTGAAAAAGTGACACCACAATTTGAGAGTTCTGGGGAGAGTTTCGCCATACGAGTTTTGTGTTCATGTTTTCGAAGAGCTACCTAGCTTAGGCATTTTCGTGAGGTATAAGGTTAATCGCAAGGGTTCCATACTAACTGAGAAAGGGGCAGTAATCTCGTGGTGACTGTGTGAGCGGGTGTAAGCGTATGTCCGTGTGATGTATGAATATAGAGGTGGCACGCCAGATGTATCTGCGCAGTTCTGACGTGATGCTAAGATGGGTTCGAAGAGTGTTTGCGATTGGTCTACGATGTGCGTTAAGTCTTTGTGAAATCCACCCCAGGCTGCATGTAACGGCCTGCAGTACGACTACTGCACAGGAATGCAGGACGCCTCTAGAGGCCTGCGTACGCCTACTAGGAGCGGCCTGCAGTACGATACTAGCGGCCTGCGATGCGCACCGCCACGATTTTGTGTACGCAGGCCAGCACAATGGCCCATTTTGCGAAAGTAGCGAGTGTCCATTTTGGGGCGTCAGCACAGTCGCAGCGCAACGCGCGAGAGATCATATGCACTTGCGGTGACTGGACTGGTTGTGAAGACAGACGCGCACTAGTACCGCGCATTGTACCATGGTCATGAGAGTATTTACCGCATCTCACCCCGATCGGTGTAGGTACTGACAATCGCGGATGACACGCAACATGACGCAGAGAGCCGAACGCAGTAGTTCGTAGTGTCATAAATCAAACGGATTTTTTGGATTTAATACAAACACATATACAAGCGGCTGTGCAGACCAAAAACCGTTCCCGAAGTCTAGCTGCGATCAGTTCCAAAGAGAGTGCACTGATCAGATCTGTCCTTAAATGCTCTGCACGAAGATTGATGCTACGCACGCACCGCGTGCATGCACACCGCTAGGGCCTACTTGCATAAATGTTAGATGTCACTTAGCCTATCTATTCTGCACATTGGGGCAGTACATGTTACATTGCTGATGATGCGCGACACTCGTAGTAGACCATGTGTCAAGAGCGCCGCCTTGGGTAAGCGGCACAGCTGTGGCTGTACGTAGTGGTCAGAATAACGCACGCGAGCTGTTGACATCTGGCGCGATATAACATGGATTCAGGCCCACTAAATAGCCCGTTATGGACCCACACAAGTGGAAACATGATCCTTGCATGAGACCAATCCTGATAGTTGTCGGTCCTGCTTTGTAGTGTAAGGCCGGGATGTGTAAGTCGAAGAAGGATCACACAGTGTTAGTGATAAAACGAATTGACAGTTTCACCCAAATTGGTGTGTTAGGCGATCTTAAACAATTCAAAGGGAAAGACAGGTATCACTCAAACTTTAGAAATGGTACAACTCCCCAAACAAATCTGAGATAGCTAGACAGCGGAGATGGAACTATCTGGGTTAACATTGGTAAGCAGCCAAAATCACGCATTTTCCTAGGAACAAACTCTTGACTGGACGCCACATTGAGGCGAAGGAAAAGAGGAAGGCCAAGACGTACCATGAGACACTCCATTTCTGATGATGCAATAGCGCTAGGTTTCTCCCTGAAAGACCTAGGACCAGGAGCAGTCACACACACCGTCAAACTGTGGCGATTCTCTCTTACGGCCTATGCGGCAGCGAGGCCCCGGGAGATAAGTCAAGTAATCAAGACCATGTGCTGAGATTTAGTACGTTCCCCACTAACTGAAAACATCATTTCCCATATATAAGATTTCAGAACCCCCCTCTTCACAGTTTTATGAATACGTTTTCTTTGAATTTATGGACCACTAGAAACGTCCTTTTAAAAAAATTAATGTAGGTTCTTTGTTGCATTCAAGGTGGACGCGGATCCTTCGAAGATCATTTATCATGGGTCTCATTATATTATATAGAAACAGAGATATTCCATTTACTCATCGATTTTACCTGTAACCATTTTCTGATCCATGTAATTTCAAAGCCTCACACAAAAAGATTATTTTCACATTCTTTAAGCCCTCCATCGGCATCCAGATTGAGAGCTGGTTTCGGACTTATTTTGTATTTTGTTTTTCAACATGGAATTCATCAGATCTTTTTCTGTAAACTTTCAAGACGCATTTACAAGGTTGGGGCTGTACGACGAGATGGTTACTTTTTGGAAAATAACAATGTTGTATTTTTTTTTTGTTTCTTAAGTTCCTTTTTGACCAATGATGAATTGGATTAGGCACCGACTCCTTTAATTCTTCCATCTTTGTAATCGTGTTGAAAAAGGAATCCTAAACCTTGAACTTTCCATCTCGTACTCTGTTCAATGTTTGGTGTTGATTTGCAATGTATCTGATGTACACCACATTGTCTTTAGTCCAGCGGTGGAACCCAGATCTTGCAGAAGGTTTGCAAAAGAGTCTGCACAAGATTGTTCTGATCGTGCTAGGCACATGTTGTTATTTACTGTAGACTAGAATCAAATAAGGTCACAGATGGCTAAAAACAACTAATGCTAGTTAGATTTTAGTATGAAAAGATTACAATTCAAATTATACAAAACTTTAAAGGGTAGTGTTGCCACTATTTACAGATTTAGTTTAAATGACCTTAATACCAATTTTAAAAGACAATTAAAAGGTTGAAATAAGAAAGTAAATCAATAATGAAAGCTTCAATTCATTTGTCGATAATGACCTTAATATATTTCAATTTTTATGTTTCACCTTAAGGCCTAATTGCCTTTGTCCAAAATGAGCACTTTGGTCAATAATGATATCAGTTGTTGTACACTTTACTTTCGGAAAGGGGTGACTTTGGGGATTATTATTAGTTCAGATTTTATTACGTCATACTCTGAATCGTTATATGGAACTCCAAATATGACGAATAAATGGTTATTCTATGCCACGGGAGAACATAGCTAGCAAAACCTTAGTAGATAGCGAGATGATGTTGCCGTTTTTATTCCCAAGAACAAAAACTTTCCTCATGAACACTCTGTCATATCGTCGTCTGAACGTCTGAAAAGGAATGCATCCCATGAGGTGGTTCGGTAGCTAGGAGGTTTTGCAGGATGAAATCAGATGGGCGTCAAGGAACGATGGTTTCATCTGGAGAGTCCAATAGCGACAATTTGACGTTTGGACCTTTCGCCGGCAATCTCAACACCCCACTTGTGAAGTATTGTACAGGATGCTGGGAATTCCAAAATAACTCATAATTTGCTGTAAGGTTCGTCACATGATTCCATTTGCACAGAAGATATGAGAGCTTTCATAACACATGCAACAGTGTCCTTGATTCAAGCCAAAATACCCCGTATTCGATAGGACCGTGTTGTCTTCAGGCAGACAAACGGTTGTAATCCCCACTCGTAACGGTTTCCGTAAGAAGTGGCTGAATTTCCGGTCCGATAAAAGTAAACCCACTTTTATGGTTAGGTGTTCGAATTGTACTGCATGGAAAAAGAAAAATTGACCAAGGTAAATGAGCATCATGTCGTTTGAAATGAAAGTTCATCTGGATTATTTAAGGAAGGATGAATCAGAGAAGTTTTCTTAGATTAGAGTGAAAGAGCAATGTGATAGACCAATGCGGTTATTAGTGGGTTTCAAGCCCAATCTCACTTTACACCTACACACAACGATTTATAACCGTAGGAAAATAGGACAAAACCCTTTGCAATATGTTTTTTGGTGGGTTTGTGACATTAACCCTTCTGTCTTACCAAAGGGTTGAGAACTTTGCGGGTACGATTTCTAAACCCATTCCTTCACCGGGGTAGGGGTTAGGGTATGCCGTCAAAGGCGAAGGGTAGGAGAGTGGTTGCCACCCAAGAATAATAATGGTACATTGTTAAAACTCTAAAACTGGCTCTTAAAACTGTTTAAAAAATCGGCAATTTATTTATGTAATCCTGAATCCAGATACCTTCTATCCTTTTTTAGCGCAGAGCAGAAAAAGAGAAAAGGATTTTTTTGTGGAAAATTGAACACTTGCGAGTCTCTCACGACGGCATTCGACACCTATGGAGCACAAGGTATCACTTTCCTTATCACTAGCTAGGAGCCTTATCTCCAAATAAACAATCCGTAACTGGAGATAATGCTTCGTTAACTGGATGATAACAAAAGCTGAAACCTCAAATAACGGTCCTTAACTAGGGTTACCAAAGCTGAACCCCAAATAAACGACCCCTTAATTAAGTTAACAAGTTATCTTGATGATAAAGAGCTGTGAACCCCAAATAGGACCCTCAATTGTATATAGGGTGATTTCGTGATCCAGCCCCTTCCGTTTTATTTATTGCATCACTAGAATCCTTGAGAAAGTTTTATTCTCAAAATTTGAGATGACCCTGATCTTGAGGTTTTGTATTTGAGCAATTACGCGTTTCCCATGGACCCCTAGGCATGTGCTGTAATTGCTGTCCGTTTACGGAGAGAAAAATCAAATTGCGAATTCTACAGATTGCAACCGAATTCACGTAAGATTGGGCACACGTGGATTCTTAAGGCTAACGGTTCAGCTGATATAAAAAAAAAAAAAAAAGTCAACATTTTGTAGGTAAATCGGGGGCACGATGGCTGTGGATCACAAAGCTAAACTGATAGTTTTAAGATGTGCCAAAATTTTCCAAACAGCATTCTGTCGTCTCATTCATAAGTTTTTAAAATGGCATTATATTGGCTGAAACGAAAGCCGATTTTCGTCCGACTTCGGTTGTGCTTGATTCACGTTCACGGTCGATTTTTCCTATGTTTCTCCCTCACACGTAAGCATATCACCAAAGTCTGATTACAACCAGTTATGCGTACCTACCTGTACTAGTTTCGCCGTCGACTATGTACTTATCATGCTGAGTGTAGCTTTTACGTGATTCGATTACAGGTTAGGCCGACACCTGCGCTCAGGAATTAGTGAGGCCACTATATACATTGCAAATCTGAAAAGATTTTCAGATGCGGACTCAAATTGTTTGGACTTTCGTGGTTCCGCTCCTTTCTTCAATTTAAATGAATTTTTTTTGGAAACCACGCAAAACATCTTCAACCAACTTGGGGACAGTGATTGCGGGTGCTTGTTATGCTATATGAATAAAGATAAACGAACTGACAAACCGCGAATTCTAATGCTGAACGAAGCACTTTTCCTGGATTTCACTTGAAAAGGATTTAGAATATAACGAAGTCAGTGGCTTACCGAGGAGAATTCGTAAAGTATGTTGCAGGGCATATAGTATTTAAAATGGTTCCGAAAATGTGTGTGAAATATGGCGGGGGACACCGATGAGAATTATGGGCTTGTTAGAGCCCTCCCATAAGCATTACACTTTAAGCTAAGGCTTGCCAGAAACTAAGGCACCTTTGAGTTGAATCGATCCAGCAGTTTGGATGGAGATAGCAGAAGCAAAAATGTTCCCATAGGACCATGGTTTAATCACATTCATAGACATTTCTATTCATCAAAATAAGATCAAAGCGCTTTAAAAAAAAAAATTCTGATATCAAAATCTCAATTCGAATGGAAGTAATGTTGGGGACGATGTGTTATAGATGCGGTCACCATCTTAATGTCACTTCAAAGGTATTTTAAAGTGACAGGAGGATTGCATTGTTTTGAGGATACAAAGTTCTCCAAATTGCAGTGGAGCGGTTATAGAACCTCCGAGAACATTTCAAAGGTTTATTGGCCAAAACAAGTACAAAAGAAAATCGCAAACCTTGTTTGAACTTTGTCATGCTACGAATCGTCCCTATAGAAAACCATGCTTACATTCTGTCGTGACCGACACAAAAAAATACTATGTCATCATCAATTACCTAAAGACGGCATCACACGCAGCTTATTCAATTAGGTGTGATCTAATACAGTGGTAGCATTCAAAATCTGCAAAAAACAGGGGTCGAAAACAATTTGGGCGCTTCTTTCTAGAAATCCCCTCTTAAGCACAACATATTCAGAAAATCAATCGAAGGACTGATTTCCATTTTCATAGTATTAAACGATTGTATGTGTGATACGTGGTTGGAGCACTTACCGGAAATTGATTATTACCCCCAAAAAAACAAAAAAAAAAAATTAAAAAGATGACTCAGCGATTTTAATTTTATTTTATAATATTAAAAATAGCAGAATTCAAAGAATTAATAAAATGCTCAACTCAAGGTTTTTTTTTTATTTTTTTTTGGTTTGTCTTTTTTTTTTTTTTTTTTTTTTTTTGAGATGAATTAGAATTTTCGTTTCATGTAGAAACATTTAGTGTTTAGTATACCAAACCATATGATACGTGTTTAAAAACACAAATTCCGGATCCGACAATTTGCTACAAAGTTTGATTGATCCCGATTTGAGCTTAGATATTTAATACAGTGATAGTATATGGACACGCGTTCACGGAATATTGTATATTGCAAAAAAAAATAACGCTTCTATTAGAACATTGAAGGGGCCCACCATCATCGGGAAATCTCTAGTCGGGCCCTTTAAACGGGGTTCTTTTAAATGGGACAACAAAAAACCCGAATCAACACAGCGAGCTTTTAAAGAAAGATTTTGAAAACAATTGAAGACTGTTTTTTTTCTTCATACTGGCGGAATTTTTCGTGGAATTTCTGTGGTGAGTAAACTATGAGGCGTTGTAGGTCGCGACCTGACTCTGTACTTTCTAAGGAACAGTCCCTGTTTTTAAATAGAAAACTCTAGTCATACCATATCATACTGTTTATCTCTTTTTAAAAAAACTTAATATGAGAGAATGGAGGAGAATTCTGATCTCATTTGACCGTCCTTTCTTCTTGGAACTGTTTTTAAACGGTTGATTTAAAAAACATTATTGACCCAATTGATTGCACAAGGTCGTATGATTCTACAAGTAACGAAGAACAGTCATAATAACACTATTATACACTTTTCAATTTTGCCATTTCCAAAATTAAGGATTTTTTCACACTGAGCGGGGGAGCGGTCCACTTTTGCCGTTTTGCCGTGCAGCCGTTTTCTGAATACTAGACGGGCATGCGCAAATCGCCTTAGTTACGATGTAAAAGTTTTCAAAAAGGAAAGAATGCCTGCATTCACGAAATATTTCTTTTTGAGGCATTTACGGCAGTGGTTGTACTCCAGCCTGTCTCAAAAAAAATGGTACCAATCAAAAACAGATTTTTTCAATATTATATCTCAATCTAAGAAGTCTTTTTGTACCTCACATTAAAGAGAAACTACCAGGCTTTTAAGAATTTGTTTCATTCACTTGCTTGTGTCAGCTAGAGATAATTTCCGTTTACTGCGGAACACAAAATCGAGTTAATGTTTGTTGCCACTTTCTGGTTGAGTGAAAACGGTAACGAATTTGTTAAACATAAGTTATTCACACTCTTGAAACAAGATATCGAAAATCTGTAAAAAGGATTAATTCATAAAGACTTAAAAGATACGAAAACAGCTAAGTAAGGGTGCGTCCAGTAAGTTCTGGCTTTACGATAAAGTGAATAACATTCGACCATACTGGTGTTTGTTTATACTGAGAAAGGGAACCATGAGCGTACAGCTGGCGTACAGCAACCTGGAGGAGAGAGTTTGTATGGTCTTGAAGTATCATGAACGCAAATTCCTATAACATTTGTAATGTGCTTACAAAATTGAAATGTTGTTGACTTCAACAATTAGTAAAATAATGCACAAAAGATAGTGGAATATTTTTAAACCGATTTCGTTGGATTGGGACTTGTTTTTTTGGTTTGCAATTACATTTCCTTCTGGCCATGATTTAACAGCTACCCAATTTTGCACAAGAAATTCAAGTTCCCTTTGCATTGCAGTGCAATGAATATTTGTATTGCTTGTGATTATGAAAAGAATATTTATCATTGAACTGATGTGATGTTTATTATTAAACGTGTGTCGATTAAAACTAGACTTCTTTTGATTACTTAATCTTGTGTTTGTTTCTCTTGTCAAGTTGCATCATTTTTGTGAGTTTCCAAACAGCATGGCATAACTTGGCGAAGCCACACTCTGCCCAATGCATAAAAGTGGCACAAAATCGATTTGGTTTATATCGCACTAAAATTGATTATATCTCTGGATTGACCAAAAGCAAATAAGGATTGAAACAAACGCCATTGGAAAGCCTGGTCTTTGTTCTTTCATTTACCAAGGCAAGAGCTGACTTATTATGAAATTTCATATTTTAAACAATTTTTTTCTGGATTGTACCATTTTTGTGAGGTAGGCTGTATTGACATCTATATAATGCAGGTAGAACTGAGAAGCGAGCGCTCGGGATTCACTTTTATATGTCATTACTGCCATAGAAAAAAGGCACGCAAGAATTCATATAAATACCGATTGGAAATCCCAAAATGCCCAAATCCAGGAGATCGTGTCCGCCCCTAGTTAAGTCTTATTTATTCTTTCTACAGTATAGCCGAAGGTATGACAGCTTATCCACCAGCCCTGAACAACATATAAGAAAATTCGAATTTTTCGTCAAGATCCGTTTACGTGTTTAAAACCAATGACCACGTCTAAAATTAGGATTTCTTGGCAGCCTCCCTCAAAGAAGAAACATTATGAATTTAAAGGGCGCCATCTATTGGTGAACATTGTGAACATATACCAAATTTATTTTGAGCATATGTTGTTATATGATTCCACGCATAATTTTTAAACAGCAGCACAACAATTATTCGTAGGTTTAAGTTAAAAACAAGTACATAAAAATAACTTTGACGAGAAAAAAAATATCCAACGTGATGGAGAATTAATATGAAATTACTGTTGAATACGGATAAAATTGTATTAATTAAACTTACAATTTACACATTTTAAAGAGGCGAATCCTGTCCGGTACCCGGCGATTCGATTTATAACTCGAGGACTGCATTGAGTTCAGTCGTATAGAGCAGCGGGGCCGAGGGCATTTGTGCGTAAACACACTGTGCTAGACCTAGGCGAGAGTTTCTTAGAGTGGGCGTTCAATGACGGTGTCCGCTTGAAAAGTTGAAGAGTAATTAGTCGCATACAGAGTCTGCATTGCGCTTCGTGTCCGTGGATCGTCCATAAGGTTGTTATACAATCGCCTTTGCGGCGATTTGCGTTCGGAAGGTACAAAGGATAGCTATTGGGTTACAAGCAATTCTCCTTTAAAACACTTTCCACACAAAGATTTTATAACCGTAGGAAAATAGCAACAACACCCTTTGCCATATTGTTTGTTTGGGGGTTTTGTTACATAACCCTCGTCTTACCAAGGTGATACTTGAGGGTCCGATTTCTCACATTCCTTCCACCGGGGTTTAGGGTATGCCGTCAAAGTCGAAGGGTAGGAGAGTGGTTGCCACCCAAGACTAATAATGGTACCTTTTTAAAACTCTAAACTGGCTCTAAAACTGTAAAATCGTCAATTTACTATAGTTAATTCTGAAAATCCGATAACCCTCTACTTTTTAGTCGCAGAAAAGGATTTTTTTGTGGAATTGACAATTTGCGGTCTTCACGACGGCATTGCGAAACCTATGGAAGCACAAGTGTTCACTTTTCTATCCCTAGATAAGGAGCCTTATCCCAAATAACACTACCGTTAACTGGAGATAGCTTTCGTTAACTGGAGATAACAAGCTACCTCAACTAAGCGCGCCTTATCTCGGGTTTACCAAAGCTGAACCCCAATAACGCACCTTATCTAAGGTTAACAAAGCTTACTTGAATAACAGAGCTGAAACCCCAAATAGCGACCCCTCAATGTATATTAATGTGTATTTCGTGGTTACCACCCCCTTCCGTTTTTTTTTTATTGACACTAGATGATCCTTTAAAAGTTTATTCTCAAATTTGAGCATTAATCCCGATCTGAGTTTTGTTTTTGAGGGCATTACGCGTTTTCCCATGGTCCATAGGCTATTGTGTGTGCTGTAATTTCTGTCCGTTTACGGAGAGAAAATACCGAATTGGCGATAATTTCTTACCGATGCCAAACCGAATTTGCACGTAAGATTGGGCAATCACGGGATTACTAAAGCTAACGTTCAGATGATATAAAAATTCAACATTTTGTATGTAAGATCGGGGCACGAGGCTGTGGATCACAAAGCTAAACTGATATTTTTAAGATGTGCCCAAATTTTCCAAACACATATGTCGTCTCACTTATTGCAGTTTTAAATGGCAATATGGCTGCAACGAAGCCGATTTTCGTCCGACTTCGGTTGTGCCTTGATTCACGCTCACGGTCGAATTCTTCCTATGTTTTTCTCCCTCACACGAATCATCTCACCGCAACGTCTGATGACAACAGTTCTGCGTACCTTACCTAGTACTCAACCCGTCGAGCTCATGTACGGTCCATGCTGAGTTAGCTTTTACGTGTCATCGACTGTACAGGTTTCGGCCGAAACCTGCGCTCAGATTAGGAGGCCATATTCTACTTTCAACATCTGAAAAGATCAGATGCGACTCAAATTTTTTGACTTTTTCGCTGTTCCGCTCCTCTTCTTCAATATTACATTGAATTTTTTTGGAAACCAGCAACATCTACATCTTCAACCATTTGGGGACAGTGATGCAGTGTGCATTGTTTTTATGCTATAAAATGTAATAAATACGAAACCTGCAAACTCGCGAATCGATGTCTGAACGAAGCACTTTTATCCTTGGATTTTCACTTGAAAGATTTAGTAAATTAATTACCGAAGTCATTGGCTTAACGCAGGAGATTCGTAGTATGTTGTCAATGTGCATATAGTATAAATGGTTCCAGAAAATGTGAAATATGGCAATGTAAAAACAGAATTGAGGGCTGTAGAGCACTCCCAATTCAGCATACACTTTAAGCTAAGGCTTGCAGAACTAATTGCAACCTTTGAGTTGAATCGATCTCAGCAGTTTGGATGGATAGCAGAAGCAAAATTTTCCATGGACCGGTGGTCCTTATTCACATTCCTAGACTTTTTGTTCGTCTAAAATTTAAAACCCTTAAAAAAACAAAAAAACTAAAAAATCTCAATTTGAATGGAGTAATGTTGGGGGACGATTGTTTATAGATCGTGTCACCCCGCTTTAATGTCATACTTCAAAAGGTTTATTTTAAAGTGACAGGAGGAATTGTTTTTTGAAGTATACAATTTTCTCAATTGCAGGGATCGGTTGTAGACACCTACCGAGACATTTCAAGGTTGATTGGACACACAAGTCCAAAAGAACATCGCAAACCTTGTTTTGACTTGGTCGCTATCGTAATCGTCCCGATAGAAAACCAAGCTTTAACATTTCTGTCGTGCTCCGAAAAAAAATCTAAATCCATCATCTTATTACCTAAAGACGGCATATCAGCTTATTCACTTCGGTGTGATCTAATACAATTGGTAAGCATTCAAAATCTGCAAAAAATCAGGGTTCGGAAAAAATTGGGGCGCTCTTTCAAAAAATACCCTCTTAAGCACAACATATTTCAAAATCACATCGAATGACAGGGGGGGGGGGGGGGGGGGGGGGGGGGGGGGGGGGGGGGGGGGGGGATTTTCCATTTTCAATTATAAACGATTGTATGTATTACGCTGTGTGGGAGCCTTACCTGAAATTGATTATTAACAAACAACACAAAACAAAAAATGAACAGCGACTCAGCGATTATTTTTATTTTATAATAAATAAAACTAGTCAGTAAATTTAAAGATATGTAATAAAACTGCTGCAATTCAGGTTTTTTGGTGATTATAATTTTCGTTTTCATGTAGTACACATTTATGTGCGTATAACAGTACCATATACTACTGTGTTAAAAACAATTCCGGATCCGAAATTTTGGGCTACAATTTTGATGCTCCGATTTGAGCTTAGATATGTCATACAGTGATTAGTATATGGACCACCATTATTATATGCAAAAAAAAATAACGCTTATTAGAAATTGAGGGCACCATCCTCGGGAAATCCTCTGAGCGGCCTTTAACGGGTTCTTTTAAATGACAAAAAACAACCCGACTCACACAGCGAGTCCTTTTAAAGAAAGATTTTTGAAACAATTGAAAGACTGTTTTTTTTCTTCATACCTGGCGAAATTTTCGTAGAAATTTCTTTTGTGAATAACTATGAAGGCGTGTGGTCGAGAACTGACTCTGTACTTTCTAGAACAGTCCCTTTTTAAATAGAAAACTCGTTAGTCTCCAGACTTTCCATAACTGTTTGCTCTTTTTAAAAACAACTTAATCATGAGAATGGAGAATTCTCATCTCATTTAGACCAGTCCTTTCTTCTTGGCACGTTTTTTAAACGTTGATTTAAAATACCATTATTGACCAATTGATTGAACAAGGTATTGGAATCTACAAGTAACTAATGAAACAATCATAAATTTCAACACTTATACCTTTTCAATTTTCATTTCCAAATTAAGGCTTTTCAAACTGAGCGGTGATCGGTCCACTTTTGCCGTTTTGCCCGTGCAGCCGTTTTCTGAATACTAGACGCGCATGCGCAATATCGCCTTAGTTACGATGTAAAAGTTTTTCCCAAAGGAAAAGCTGCTGTCATTCACGAATATTTCTTTTGAGGCAAATTTAGGGCAGTGGGTTTGTACAGCCCTGTCTCAAAAAAAATGGGACAATCAAAAACCGATTTTGTTTCAATATTATATCTCAATATAAGTAAGTCTTTTTGTACATCACATTAAAGGAGAAAATACCAGGCTTTTTCAGAATTTTTTGTTTCATCTCACTTGCTTTTGTCAATCTAGAGATAATTCCAGTTTACTGGCGAACACAAAAATCGAGTTTTGTGCCACTTTCTGGTTGAGTGGAAAACGGTGCACGATTTTTTAAACATAAGTTATTCACACTTGAACCAGATATGAAAATCTTTAAAAGGATTAACTGCATAAAGAAACTCTAAAAGATACGAAACAGCTACGTAATGGTTGATGTCATGTAAGTTCTGGCTTTAAGATCAAGTGAATAACATTCGACATACTGTTGTTTTGTTAGAACTTTAGAAGGAACCATGAGCGTACGCTGGCGTAACAGCAACCTGGAGGAGAGAGTTTGTATGGTGCTTGAAGTATCATGGGAAACGCAAATCCTACTAACACTTTGATACTTGCTTCCAAATTGAAATTTTTGTTTGACTTCACATTAGTAAATGCACAAAGATAGTGGAATATTTTTCCAACCGTTTCTTTGGATTTGGACTGTTTATTTTGGTTGCAATTACATTCCTTCTGGCCTGATTATTAACACTACCAATGTTTGCAATAAATTCAAAGTTCAGTTTCATTGCCGTGCAATGAATATTTGGATTGCTTATATTTATGACAAGAAACTATTTTATCATTGAACTGATGATGTTGATTATTAAACGTGTGTCGATAAAACTAGACTTCTTTTGTTTACTTTAATCTGTGTTTTGTTTCTCTTGTCCAGTTGCAATCTTTTGGTGAGCTTCCAAACTGGAGCATGGCATAACTTGGGCGAAGCAACTCTGCCATCATAAAAGTGGCACAAAATCGATTGGTGTATATCGCCCTAAATTGATTATAATCCTCTGGATTGACAAAGCAAATAAGATGAAACAAACGCCATTGGAAAGCCTGGTCCTTTGTTCTTTATATTATACCAAGGAGAGGCCGTATTATGAAATTTCATATTTACAATTTTTTTTCTGATTGGTACGCATTTTTTTTTTGAGACAACAGGGCTTTCTTTTGATCTAAATATAATGCCGGTTAGAACCTGAGAAGCGAGCGCTCGGATTCACTTTTATTCTGTCATAATTTGCCATAGAAAATGCACGTAGGAATTCCATAAATGACCGTTTGCCTGGTTTGGAAATCCCACATGCCCAAATCCAGCAGATCGTGTCTCGGCCCCCTAGTTAAAGTCTTATGATTCTTTTCTACCTACTTATAGCCGATGGTATGACGCTTATCCAACCAGCCCTTACAAAAATCTAAGAATTCCGAATTTTCGTCCAGATCTCGCTTTTACGTGTTAAAAACAACCATGACACGTCTAATTCGATTTCTTGGCCGCCCTTCCCCTGAAGAATTATGCAATTTAAAAAGGGCGAGCCATCATTGGTGAACATGTGCACCATATACCAAATGTATTTGCAGCATACTGTGTGTAACATTATTCCAAGCATAAATTTTTAAACAGCAGACACCATTATCGAAGTTTTAATGTTAGAACACAAGTACATAAATTAAAAAACATAAAAACAATAAAACAAATAAACAAAATAACAAAATTAAAATAATTACTTGTTTGATATCGGAATAACAAATTAACCTTAACAATATTACAAATTTTAAAGATGGAATTCCCTGGCCCGGTACCCGTCGATTTATAACTCCGTAAGGAGTTAAATGGTAATACCGAGGGCCGGCCAATTTTCGTAAACTTTCAACATAGATTTTCAATAGCTTCAATACGTGTATACGCATTTAGTCTATAAGAAGCCTTCGCTTCGCGAAATCGCTTATTAATGCTGAGGTACATGGCCATTTTCCCTAGGTGATATTTTGTCCACCTTGGTGTGTTCCACACATAATTGTGAGTTTTACCTCGGAAAAGTGAACGACTGAGTAAGGAAATTCAACATGGCGAATACCCTCTACGTGTGACG
>JAMKCH010055939.1:0-29303 GCA_023653785.1 Ophioderma brevispina
AAATTTAGAGAACACCTGAAGTGAATAAACTGAAAAGTGTCTTTTAAGAAGACGATTTAGTATTTTCTGTCGTGCACGGCAATGCAAGTATGCTTCTGTAGGGCCGATTAGAAACATCATGCAAATCAAAAACTTACTATTTTTGTCCTATTGTTTTCATAAATACACAGATGTTCGACAACTAATAAAATCCTCAAAAGAAAGAAACCAGATTATCTTTTCTTTTGGAAATAATAACTGAATAAAATGTGTAAAGGATGTTTTGTTTTTAATGGAAATGTCAGTCACTAAGTAATTTATAAATAAGAGTGGATCGAAACTCAGATAGATCTTACCACAACGTTCTTAGAAGCAAAAAGTTGGGACTTTGGTTTTCTTTTTGACAACCGTTCTCCAAAATTCGCTTTAAAACACATAAAAGCCATAAAGCGCTTGATAATAACATTGACGTTTGGTTGGTTAAAGAGTTAATGTTCATCATTTTAAAAACATGTACAATATACTATATATTATAGTTAACATGTATATATATTTGTATATTTCTGTCTACAAAACTAACTTTTTTGCAGCTACTGATAACTTTTTTTCCTCAGTAAATGTATCATTTTTGTAATCTTCCGTGCAATATATTTGGGTTCAAATGCGTACATTGTGTTCGAGTTACGCGACAAGATTCCGGGGAGCTGTATTTGAAAATCTTCATGATTACACTGCTACAGTATAGTGCTCCGAAATGAGCTAAAATGCAAGTTTAACATGTTTATTACGTCTACTGTGAAATCTGGCAGGGGTTTTATGATTTTGTAAATTTGAAATATCACTTATTTAATTATTTTCCCCATTTGTCAGTTGTTGGTTTAGGCCACTCGTATATCCAAATACGTACAACCATAGAGGTATTGTACAACATTGAGCAGTTTCGGTGTGTTTAGATACCTTTAGATTTATAAAACACTTCATTGGCATTGTAATTGATATATACAATTACAATAGGATACAAGAGGCTTGGCTCAATACATATCGATCGCATATCCGGTTCCTAGACTAATCTGATAATATTGTGCCTGCGCACTTTTACGGATTTATCCGAAGTGCGCGCCGCACTCTTAGGAAATCCTATGAATGGTGCATGCGCACTTTTTTGGATTTACCCCAAGTGCGCTGCGCACTTACAGGATACCCTGAAAAGGGTGCATGCGCACTTATCGTGCGTCCTTTTGGATTTCAACTATCTCACCTAGCTCAGGACGGCGCTCCTCCACACAAAATGAGGATTGTCATAGATCGCCTGAGAGTATCTCATTTTGTTTCCTTGTTGGGGCTATCTGCATGCGCGTAGCCAGGATAGATCCTGAGGTGATCTATCCTCCTTTTTAAAAATCTTTTTAAGATCCCTGGTGAGCGCGCTCCCTCCGTAACCCCTAGCTACGCGTATGACCTGAAACCCAAAATGTATACACGGCTCCTTCACCTGATAAACTTAACAAGCTTACCCACCATAGCAAACAGCACAAAGCCATTACCAATTCACCCGTTTATGGTATATCTGCACACACTTATTTGCATAAACCTCCACGATTGCCTTATGACTTTATGCTAATTTACACCTAATGGCCTACCATAATAACACAGAGAGATCTCATTTGACAAATTAACACAACTCCCAAATTTATACAATAAATGGCGTACTCTACCGGATGTAATAAAACACTTTAAAATGACTCAATATCGCTTACCATATCTCAATGAGAACAATGTTATAAATGTACCTCACACATGAGCATATAAAGAACCATATTTTGAGTCGTAATATTAGAAGGGCTAATTGACACTAAATTTACAAGCAGTTACTCCAATCAAATTAACTCCCCAGAATACAGCTTGTGTACACTACAATTACTTGCATATTATGACCAAGAGACCTTAAAAGTCAATCGGACCCTGTTCCCCTCTATTAGTCCATAAGCCAGTTTCTGTACGGGCCTTAAAAGTTTGTTGCACCTACCTGGTGATTAATTTTCCAATATATCACCTTAAAGGGGGTGTCCCCCTGACTAGGATTAGGTATGTTTCCGCCCCGAAATGTTGCACATTAGCGCGTACTGCCTATTTCAAAATGGCCACCATTGTTTTATCAAAAAACTGCTATTGTATTTTTTGTTATAGATAAGAATTTTGTCAAGGACTAAACGAAATAAAGTTTTACCTTATAATAATATAATAATAATCCGGTTTTTATATAGCGCTTTATCACTGTAACAGTCTCCAAGCGCTGTTGCCTATTATTATTACGCCGTTATTAGGAAATCGTCACAATCATTTCGCTTCACCTAGGTGGCTGCCAAAAAAAAAAAAAAAAAAAATTTTTTTTTTTTTTTTTTTGGTGTGTGTGTGTGTGTGTGTGTTTGTGCAGTGACAGTCAATTTTATATTTGAAATGGTTATCCATGGGAACAAGAAGTATATGTGTATTGCACAGATGCAGAGTTCAAAAGTCATTTAGGGATCACTAATAGTTCATAAGCCAGTTTCTGTACGGGCCTTAAAATTCGAGTTTGTTGCACCCACCTGGTGATTAATTTTCCAATATATCACCTTAAAGGGGGTGTCCCCCTGACTAGGATTAGGTATGTTTCCGCCTCGAAATGTTGCACATTAGCGCGTACTGCCTATTTCAAAATGGCCACCATTGTTTTATGAAAAACTGCTATTGTATTTTTTGTTATAGATAAGAATTTTGTCAAGGACTAAACGAAATAAAGTTTTACCTTCCTAAAGGGGTCTTAAAATATTTAAGTGTCCAATATGGCCGCCGGAAGGAGGCATGAATTGTTAAATGTACTAAAATTTCCAAATGATGTGGGTAAGAATGCAGTAAATATTTTGAGAGCACCAAAAAGAGACTGGTGACATTTGTATATTGCGTACATGATATCAACTTATGATGGCGGCGGCGATTCTACCCGCTCCGGGGGACATAGGTCAAAAGAAAAACGCCCTTCACATCTTTTTGCTACATAATAAGAACCATAAGAAAACTAATTGATAACATTTTCCCGATTTTCCCGCAATTTTCTCTCTTACTTCTGGAAATTGGCACACCACTCACCCTAGTAAGAACGCTGGGGAAGGAGAATGATCTCGGCAGTTGAGAGGGGAGAAGGAGCCGATGGTACAAAGCAAAACAAGATAGCACTTGTGCTCGAAAGAAAGTTAGGAGGTCACCATATTTAAATTTTTCCTTCTACATAGAGACAACCTTTGTCCAACTTCTTCATAACATAGTTTTTATTTTTCCTGGGAAGCACGTAAATGACGTCCACTGAGTAAGTACTTAAACTTAATACAGTCCACACCCGTTGATTATGATTTTAATTGTATGAGGTTGATATAGCTGTTGGTCTTCCTATGAACTATTATAGAAGTCAGTTTTAAACTACGTTTATAGCCCAAGAATAACCATGCTTAGTGTGTGACAGCACTACTCTGGACAATTCAATATCCCACTTTAATATTTTTTTACAATACCTGGAATGATTTAGTGGCCATTATTAGAAGTGTTGGTTTTAATAACAATCTAAAAGATGGGTTATAGGCTGCTTTTCTTCCTGACTTTCGTACCCTACAGAGAATATAATCACCGCCATCTTTAAAAACAAACACTATCGTAAAATTTAAATGCCATAAATTCTTTTGGAGCTCCCAAAATAACACCCCAGTATCTTATTTCAACAATTATTGCCATTTCAGTTCATATTAGCAAAATGAGTGCCTCTTTACGGCGGCCATCTTGGACGCCTAGGTTGTGTAAGCCCCCTTTAGGAATTTAAAAACTTGATATCCGCATAGTCGTGAATAATTTTCTATGCTGTAATGAAAATAATAATGGCGGTTTGTTTACATAAAACAATAGCGGCATTTTGAAATGGCAGAACACACACGTGCAGCTTTTCGGGCGGAAACAACCTCATCCAGTCTGGGGACTCCCCTTTAAGTGATAATAATGGAAAATTACTCACCATTTGGGTGCAACGAACGGAAATCCAATGATGGCAGCTTATGGACTTTATTAACTGCACAAATTAGAAGCACCTTAATGAAGCGAGGCTATACAATAATGCTATTGTATACAAACTGACATGGAGTTCACCATCTATAATCTCTTCCCAATTTCCTTAGTCGAAGTCTGGAAGCTACTTTGCACCAAATACCTGAACAAATGGGCAGGTTATGTACCCACAGCCAGTGCTCTGTACAGAAGCAGGAAACACTATATCCTGCAACTGAAAAAGCTAACCACCTCGATCCAAATGTTACAAGTAACTAACTACCATGGAAGTACAAATTTGACCTCTACAGACAATTCATGGAAATTAACAAGACAAAAGCTAGGGTAAAAGAATTAGAACAGAAATAACGCCATCTAATTCTGAATGACATGGCTAGAGACAGAGGCGGTATTGGGTTACCAAAAAGAAAAAAAAAATCTTATGAACGACATGAGGTCGTCAAGAACCAGCGGGAATGCCGTCGCTGGAACCAGTAAAAGATGAGATGAGGAAAAGACATGTTGGTCTACCTTTACGGGGTGTGGCGAAACAAGGGAAGTGGTTGAAATGGAAGTTTGTCATGCAGGACGATACTTCCTGAAGAACGTTTGTGATGTCCTGGACGCCAAGAGTTGCTGTCCTTCCACATCAACGCAATTCATGAATCAACTTCCCTCTCCTTGCCCAATCTAAGTGCCTATGGTGGCAACAGTATGTTTATCAGAGTGCTTGGGCACGAGGTATATTGGGCATGTTGGTACCATATAGAGTGGCACAACGATAGTACTATACACCAACTTGTTAAGACACTTCACTTAAATAATTTCTGATATAGACTTGCCAAAGTAGTAGCTTAAGCCTGCCTAATTTGCATAAATCAAATGGCCGCCATTCAAGTTGATCCATAACTGGTTTCAGCCACACCATGTCCTTGTAGAGGATAATTTTTTTGGGTAAAAAAATGTTAACATGAGCTGTTTGATAAGGGACAAACACACCAGAATCGAAGTAAATACATTCTTAATTAAACCTAAATTTGCATCAATCCCACAAATGGTCGACATATTTTCGTAAATTTTGAGAATGATTTGACTTCAACAGTCAAGTTCTCATATGGATGCAACTTTACTCTAACGGTTTATAATTACACTATTGCCTCAATATAACTATAAAACAATTATGTATGCAAGACTTCCAAGGTGACACCTTAAGCGCAATTAAATTTGAAAAAAAAAAAAATGGGCCGCCATTGAAATTGCGCCATAACTGGTTTCGGCTATATCCAGACTCGTTGAGGAAATATTTTAGGCTCAAAAAACTGCTAAAATGAGGTGTTTGAATAACAACAATCAAAATGAAATATTCAATGGCCATCTATCTTAAAAAATATTATTTTGCAATCATATCCTAAATAATCGCCATTGTTACCCAACATTTCAGCACGAAGGTTGCTTTTTTAAATGGTGGCCATTTTTTCAATCATGGGCATTTTTGTTTTAAGTGTTAATTATTGCACTTTTGGAAATTCATATGTGCTAAATCCCAACGACCTTTAAAACCACCCGGGCCAAAAAAATCATAGAGTTGACCCTTTCCTTGGGTTATGGGAATTGCTCCTAAGCTGACAAATAAAGAATACTACTACCTCACTTTAATCGTTTTAAAACCACTTATTTTTGATAACAGATATCTGATGATCAATTCTTGCACTACAATTAGAGTGTTTAGTAGTTATTTCAGTTTTTATGCACATTTTGCCCATGAATTACCATTTTTGCTAGTCATTAGCAATAACGCGCGAATCAATCTGTTATCTATTACAATACATACTACCGCATTATACATAAACAAACTATTCACCAATTCACACAGTTCTCATTACAGGTATCTGGCACTCTAGTCCTCTTGAAGACTATGCCACCATAATACTGTTTGGTAACTTGGCAAACAGGATGTTTCCTTGTCAGCTAGGAGAGAGAAGAGCTGATGGAAGAAGGCTCAATAATGGACTACCACAAGGGAGTGTGCTCCCACCTCTCCTTTCAACATCTATCCAACGACCAACCTAACAGGAGTGCAGGAACCTTTTGTTTTATCTATGCAGACGATCTTTTAATTAGCGTACAAGATGCATACTTCACACTTGTTGAAGATAGACTCTCAACAGCTTTGGATGGAACTCCTAATTACTACGAGGAACCACCTACGTGGGCAAATTCCGTCCAAGACACGGGTGTGTGCTTTCCATCTTAGCAACCGTGAAGCCAACGTCCATCTTAAAGTAAAACCTGGTCTGGAACACCCCCTGGAGCACTGCGATAACCCTCTCTACCTACCGAGTTTGGACCCGCACTCTTTTCTTATAAGACCCACATCAAGAAGCGAAGATACAAGTATGCTCGCGCATAACATCAACGGAGAACGTATACATCCTAGCATGGGAATTTGCTCCAACCGTAGTGTAGCGAGCGAGCGTAGCTGCCAAGTACTATGGCCACACACTATGTCTGGAACGAGACCTGCGCCAACCTCATTAAATTCAGACAGAGTTCTTGAGCAAGTCCAAACCGTCTTGACTCATTCTCTAACATTTTACGGGCGTAACATCTACTGGTCTTGGAACCTGGTGAGAACTCCATCTGGAGAGCTGACTTCCCCATGGGCTGAATGGGAGCTCATTTGAGAGCCATAATTGGCCGATCTAAGGGTTCGTGCCGAAGTTAGGCTAACTGGAAGAAGATCAGGACACTACCTGTGTGTGTGGAAAAAAAAAAAAACACACCACACGGACAATGGAACATCTCCTAGTCTGCCCATTGTTGGAGCGACAATGGCCTGTATGGGAAAAGATCAACCCATGGCAATAAACTGACTTCATATCATTAAATTCCTCTGCCGGCTGATCTAATATGTCTTCGTCAACACCACGGAGAACGTATACTTTAGCATATTTCCCCATCAGACATCTTCATAAGTGTATCGGCAGCAAGAGCATAGCTGTCAAGTAATCTAATGGGAAGCACCCTGTTGTCCGGCCAGAGACCAGCTGCCACCCACCTTATTTCCAGAGAGAATCTTCTTAAGCAAGTCCAACCTCTTGAATCATCGCTAAGAGCTAAGAGAGTTTGGATTGTGGGAAAGAAAGACTTGCTATCAACCAAGTACATTCTATTGGTATTGAACGTGATGAGCAACTTCCACCTGGAGCTTGACTCCAAAATGGACTGAATTGCGATGCCTCAACAGATGTCTAACTATATCAGGGCCGATCTAAAGGTTTTCTTTGCAGAAGGTGGCTACGCTGGACGCAATCCCGGACACTAACCACCGGTGGTGTTGTGGAATCAAACCCAGACAATGGAACACTCTCTCAATGAAAAGTCAGACAGTCCTCATATGGAGGAAGCTGGCCAAGTTGTTCACATCTTTGATTGGTGATCCAGTTCACACTACATCGCCTGACAAGAGTCGCATCAATTAACTGTATAGGAATGCATGCCTTTGATGTACCTTGTCTTGTTTTGAGTCCCACTTCATAAACATATTGCAGCTAATTGTCCACTGTTGAGGCCAGGCTGAGATCAGGTCAACGGATTCAAACTTGGTGCAGTATGGGTGGTGCATAAAAGGGGTGTTTTCGGGCTCCTCTCTCTCGCGAGCTTTTTTAGAGCTGTTACTTCCTCGAGGCCAATCACAATCCTACAATGACATCTACCGTTCACTCTTTTCCCTCTCTCTCTCTCCTCTCCCCAGGTCCTCTTCTCTCTCTTCGGTTTGAGGACGAAAGGAAGATCACTGGAGGGGTTGGGATGGTCAGCTCAGTGTTTGCTTACGGGCTGATGAACTTCTTTGCAAACTTCAAAGAGTTCATGTTCTTAGTATGTAGCTAGGTCACCCTTCAAAAATGAGAACAACTTGCGGTTCTAATTGTTTAGAGCAAAGAAAGCCAAATTGAATCTGGCCTGCCTGCTTCCTCTATGTGAGGAAACTGCCTATTACCCGTCATGCAGATGGGGCCAAACTATATGGTGCCGTTAAGCCTCTCCAGACCCTTAAAGCCCCAATGTTCATGGATGGCTTGGTACGTCCTGATGGTAATTTGATCATCAAGTGGATGATGGCAAACCTGTCGGCAGACGTTGTTTTAGAGTTCTTACACTGCAATAATTGGGGGCCCAAGGGTGTCGCAAGGTTTTCCTCCAGACTGTATGTATGGCTATTGGGATGTCCTGTACAGAATTGTGCAATGTACGACAGTGAAAACATGAAAGGTGAGGTCATTACATTGAACAGTTCTGATGATTATGAGAACGAGGAAGAGACAGACTATTCAAAGGAGGCAAATACAGAGACTAGAGTGGGCAAATAACTTGAATGAGAAACTTTGGAATTGGTGAATTAGTTATGTATAATGCGTTGGTAAAATAAATGTTATGTATGGCCAAAATATCCGCATAATCTCTAATTGATTGAAATAACTACTGAAACACATTGTAGTGCAGTACACGAATTGTATCCCAATATTCTCTATGCAATTAGGTGCTTTAAACTATGTATATAGACACATTTAATTCGAGAGTGTAATACATTAACACTTAAAACGCCCAGGATTCAAAGTGGCTACAATTCAAAATGCAACGCAAGTACAAATGCTATTGGCAACGGCGACCAATTTGGGATATCAAATTAGATTTATAAAATGGATGGCTATGAATTATTTTGGGTGTGTTTTTAATCAACATCCTCATTTTAGCAGTTTTGTGGGGATTTTGTACCTAAAATATCTTCTATTTCATGATATGGCCGCAACTATTTAAGGCGCAATTCCAATGGCAAACCAATTTTGTTTTTGGCAAATTAGCATGTCAAGTTGTCCCCCTTGAAGTCCTTGCATACCCACGTGATTTATAATAATAGTGGCAATAGTATTGTAAACTTAAGTGTAGATTCATCCATGTGATACCTTGACCAATGACCGTTAAGTCAAATTGTGCTCAAAATTTCGAAAATGGCGGCCATTTTGGATTTCTCTGCAAATTAGGTTTATTAAAATGCATGGATTTGAGTTCTGGTGGTTGTCCATATCAAACCTTGTCATTAATAAAACACCTTGTGTTAGCATATTTTTCACTAAAGAATTTCTTCTACAACAGGATATGGCCGGAAATATTATGACGAAATTTCAAAGGCGGCCATTTTCTTTGCAAATTAGCATGCTAGGTTGTCATGTTTTAGTTATGTAGTACAACAGAAGTTGTAATTCAATTTTTAAAAGTGCTTGTTCATCCATGTTATACCTTTGAAAACATTTATTTGTTAAAGATCAAATTAGGCTCAAATTTATGAAATGGCGGCCATTTTGGGATTTATGCAGATTAGGTGTTAATTTAAAAAATGTATGGATTTTGGAGTTCTGGGTGGTTGTCCCATTGTCAAACACCTCATGTTAGCATTTATACTTTTCCACTAAAGACTTCCTTCTAAAAGACAACGTATGGCTAAAACTAGTTTATGGAGCAATTTCAATGGCGGGCCATTTTGTTTTATGCAAAATGTCAGTTAAGCTACTACTGCTTGGAATGTCTATCATTCAAAATTATTTATGGATGAATGTTTCTTTCTGATTAAGTTGATACCACACTCTCGCTTTGCCACTCTATGGTGTAACCGACCAACCTCTCTGGCCCAAGGACTATCATCGACGTCGTTGCACATGCCCACATCCTCAATTGTTGCAGCTACTCATTACATGGCGGAAGATATTTAACTGGCGCCATGGCCAAACACTTAAGAGCAATGGCCACGTACAGGTATGGCAGCCGTACTTCGTTGAGGCAAACCAAAAAAAACATCAACACCTGAAGGATCTGAACTCATCTGCGACAATAGCCTTCCGCAAGCTATGGTACAACATATTGAAACCCAGTCTTACCCAATATGCTCTGAGGGATAAGGTATGGTTTGAAGCGCTCACAAAACCAGGTTTAACCCGCGCCAAGTCTAGTTCAAAGTCCACAGACCTCAGAAACCACTAATCTATACAAAGAGATACTGCATGAGGTGAATTTTCCCTACTAAGTTCACCTTCACAGAGAGATATATTATAACGTCTGCTTATCTTCAACCAATGAAATATTCCTCTATCCCTCCATAGAATTTGCAGGGCTAATTGCCGTTATCTGTCCAAACATCACTTGTCAAATCGATTTACCAAATCGACTACAAATTATCTATTTCCTTCCCCACATTATTTTTGGCACCGAAGTAACGTGCTTACCTGTCTAGCCACAATTTTTGTATCCCTCCCACAATTTTGGACAAATTTCACCCTCCCCCAATTTTTGAATGCTTACCAAAACAACAATAACTCCTCGATCTCACCTTGATCACAACTCACCAAAGTACATCGCCAGACAATTGCGAAGAAAATGCACATGTACCGATTAAACTCAGTTCTTATCTTGCGCGTCATGCTGTCAGTTTCCTGGATTTTAATCCCATTCCACACTTGAAATTAAATCTAAGCTCGGTGAAATTTCTAATCCCAACCCCCTCGGTTAGCAACTTCAAACTTTACCAAACTTCAATCCCATTTTGTCTGATTATGTCGGGGAACCGAAAATGTACGTCCAGGTGGTAATTTGATCATCAAGTGGATGAATGGCAAACCTGCTGCAGACGTTGTTTTAGAGTTCTTAATTACCCTGCAATAATTGCCCAGGAGTGTACAAGTTGCCAGACTGTATGTATGGCTATTGGGATGTCCTGTACAGATTTGTTCAAGGTATCGACATGTGAAAACATGAAAGATGGGGTCATTACATTGGACAGTCCTGGTGATATGGGGACGAGGAAGAGACCAGCTATTAAAGGAGGCAAATACAGAGGACTAGATTGGAAAATACTTGTAATGAGAACTTTGTGGATTGGTGGAAAGTTATGTAGAATTGCGTTGGGAAATAAATGTTTTTATGGCAAAATTCCGATATATCTCTATGATTGAAATAACTACTGAAACACATTGTAGTGCATTACAAGAATGGATCCATCAAATATTCTAATGCAAATAGGTGCTTTAAAACTATGTATATAGGACACCTTTATTCAGCGTGTTAATACATTAACACTTAAAACGCCCCTGATTCAAAGTGGCCACAAGTCAAAAAAGCAACGCCCAGTACAAATGCTAATTTGGAACCAGGCGACCATTTGGGCTATGCAAATTAGATTATTAAAATGGATGGCTATGAATTCATTTGGTTGTTTAATCAACATCTCATTTTAGCGTTTTGTGGGGAGTAATTTTGTACCTAAAAATATTTTTTTGAGTCAGGATATGGCCGCAACTAGTTAAGGCGCAATTCAAATGGCAGCCAATTTGTTTTTGACAAATTAGCTGCTCAAGTTGTCCCCTTGAATCTTGCATACACACGTGATATAATAATAGTGCCAAGAGTGTAATTGTAAACTTAAGTGTAAGATTCATCCATGTGATACCTGACCAATGACTGTAAGTCAAATTGTGCTCAAAATTTACGAAAGTGGCGGCCATTTTGGTTCTGCAAAAATTAGGTTTAATTAAAATTGCATGGATTTGAGTTCTGTGGTTCCATATCAAAACATTGTCATTATCAAAAACATTGTGGTAGCATATTTTCACAAAAGAAATCTTCTACAAGACGGATATGGCCGCGAAAAATTATGGACGAAATTTCAAAGAACTCTTGTCCCCCCTCTCCCCTTGGAGGCCATTTTCTTTTTGCAAATTAGCTGCTTAGGTGGTCCTGTTTATAGTTATTATTCGTACAGAGGTAATTCAATTTTAAAAGTGCTTGTTCATCCATGTGCTACCTTGAACATTGACTGTAAGTCAAATTGGCTCAAATTATGAAAATGGCGGCATGTTTGGATTTATGCCGATTAGGTTTTAATTTAAAATGTATGTATTTTTTTTATTTTTTGGAGTTAATGATGAAGTCAACAAAGCATGTTAGATTTATTCCAATAAAAGAATTCCTTTAAAGACAACGTATGGCTAAAACTAGTTATGAGCAATTCAATGGCGGCATTTGTTTATGCAAAATTAGCAGGCTTAAGCTACACTTTGGAATGTTCTATATTGCAAAGTATTTATAGATGATGTTTCTGAGGAAGTTGATACCACACCGCTTTGCCCCCCCTGATGGTACCGACCAACCTATCTGGCCAAAGGGAATCATGCGTCGTGGCACATGCCTCCACTCCTCAATTGTTGCAGCTACTCATTACATGGCGGAAGATATGACTGGCGCCATGGCCAAACACTTAAAGCAATGGCCACGTACAGGTCTGGCACCGTACGTCGTTGAGGCAACCAGAAAAAAAATAATCACACCTGAGGATCTGAACTCATCTCTACAATAGCCTTCCGCACAGATGATGGTACAACATATTGAAACCCAGTCTTACCCAATATGCTCTGAGGGAAATGGGATGGTTGAGCGCTCACAAACCAGGTTTAACCCGCGCCAAAGTCTAGTTCAAAGTCCACAGACCTCAGAACACACTAATCTAGACAAAGAGATACTGCATGAGGTGAATTTTCCCTACTAAGTCACCTTCACAGAGAGATATATTATACCAGTTCTGCTTATCTTAAAACCAATGAAATATTCCTCTATCTCCATAGAATTTGCATGGGCTAACAATTGCGTACTGTCCAGAACATGCACAGTGTCAAAGCGATTTACACAAATCGACTACCCATATTCTATTTCCACATTATTTTGCACGAAGTTAACAGTGCTACCTGTCATAGCCACAATTTTGATCCCTTCCCACAATTTGGACAAATTTCACCCCTCCCCAATTTGGAATGCTTACCAAAACAACAATAACTCCTCGATCTCACCTTGATCACAACTCACCAAAGTACATCGCCAGACAAATTGCCGAAAGGCAATGCACATGCTACAGATTAAACTCAGTTCTTGCGCTGTCTGCTGTCAGTTTGCTTGGATTTTAATCCCATTCCAAACTTGAAATTTTAAAAATCTAAGCTCTGGTGAAATTTCTAATCCCACCTCGGTTAGCACTCAAACTTTACCAAACTTCATCCCAATTTGATTATTGTCGGGGAACCGAAAATAAAATCCTCATATTTCTAAATCTAACCCCTCCCACTACAGCAAGAAACACTTGGTCAAAAGAATATTACACACGATTTTACGTCATAATTTACAAAAATGTTAGTTCAGTCCAGTCATAGTTTATGAGAATTGACCAAGGTTCAGCGAGTTCAAAAATGCAGCTGCCCGTCTTGGCCTTAAATTCAGTCGACGATACCATATCACACCAGCTCTCTACCAACTACATTGGCTTCCAATTAAACAGAGGACAGATTTTAAGATTCTTGCTTCTTTTTTATTTTTTTTTTTATTACCTAGAGGCCATCACGACATTCACCTGCCTATATCTCTGAGCTCATCCAGCTCTATTCACCACCGAAAAAGCCTTGAGATCATATTCTTGCTCCCAGCTGAGTAAATCAGCCAACTAATCAACAAAGTTCTATGATGATAGATCTTTTACTTACGCAACAGCACGTTTGTGGAATAAACTCCCTGACAGTATCCGCTCAGCTCAGTCAGCAACTATTTTCAAGTCACGTCTGAAGACATTTTCTATATACACAGCATTTTGGACATTTTGGCTCCTGAGACGCATCCTGTTTCTGATGCAGTTCAATCACTAATTATAATAGGTGACTTTATTTCTTTCTTTTTCTTGTTCTCTACCTTCATCCAATCCGGTTTCCTAGGATAGTTCTTTTCATCAGATTAGGTAGGGTAGAGGCATCTGAATACAGAAAAGATCAAGACTTAACCGACGTCGGGTGGGGTACATACACACAATCCTCACAGCTAACGACTCCGGTGTATCCCCATTATGTTCTTAGCATGGGAGGCAACTGGTTTGTTTTCTCTTCATAATCTGTTGGTCACAACATTTATGTTTGAATTTCTACTTAAATTTTCTTTTAAGTTATTTTGAAATTTTGTATAATTGATGTATATCAATTGTTGTTTTAACATTAGAATTTTATCTATTGTTTTTGTATTTGTCGTATTGAAAATTATTGCTCCTTTCATGTGAAGCGCACATAGAGGCCTTTGCATTAGGCGCTATATCAAGATTGTTATTATTATTAGTATTAAAATGTTGTAAATGATGCCCGCATCACATACTGTTCGTATTTCACATTTTTAATTGTTTTGCGAAATGTCGCCTAATTACTTTCATCGAGTTCTCTCAATCCATAGTTCACAAGGTGACGTTACATAATTAATTAGTTTATAATTACAGATTTTAGTCTTTTCCTCAAAATCATCATATCCCGTATTTCACATACTGTGGTATTTTAAAAATCACCATTCATTTACACGTGTTTGATATAGCTTTCTATTTGCCGATCCCAGCATTAGGATTCACGAGCAATATTTTGACGTATTTCTACAAGATTTTCACATATGATCTATGGACGTAATGGAAAGTAACATTAAAAGAGGCATCTATTTTGCAGTATACGTTACTTTTGATTTTACATACAGATTTATAACATTGTAGCATAATTATGATAATATAATCGTAGTTTTAAGTTTCATAGCGTTTAATTGGACTTTAAAATGTTTTCCAAATAGTAAAGTCTAGTTATTTCTTTTATGATCCTTTTAACCGTATAGGCATGAAATGTCGCCGTAGATTTTGAATCGCGATTTTCTCGGAAAACGTGTTTTGTAAAATACGAAGTATAATGATGTGGGCGACGACTTATTCCGTGTTGATTGATTGGCAGATATAGCATTTATAGAATTAATAAGATGACTGGAACTATTTTGTGTTACATGCAATGGCTCGTGACGGCGAACGACGTTTCTTAAAGACCATAAAATTGATCGTTTGACGGTATTCTGTAAGCAGATGAAATTCCTATGGAGACACGCTTACGTTGTAAGGGACGCACCATTAGACTTCGGGGGGGGGGGGGGGTTGGAAGTTTGGGTGAGGGAAAGTTTTTTTTTCCGTTGGCTTTTGGAAGCAGGTTTTTTTCAAGTCATAGGCTGGATTTTTTTTGCCTATACTTGAGGATGTGTTTTATAAGGTGCGGGTAAAGTTTTTTTTTAATGGAAAGCGGGGAATTTTTTTTTGCTCATTTGGTGGGTGAAGTTTTTTTTTTAGAAAACTTCCACCCCCCTTTAAAGTCAAATGGTGCGTCCCTAATAGATCGACGTTTCTATCACTACCATGCAGTTGCATTCTGTCAAGTGTAGACAAGCGATACATACGCTAGAGTAAAGGAATGTTTGGCATTGAATCCAGCCAACTCTAGACTACCTTTGTTAAATCGATGAACATTATTTCAAGCGCTTGTCAACTCGACTGTTATCTGTTACTCAAAGACAAGCATACAAACTCGACCGTTGTATGAACACGCTAAACTGACCATCAAAGTATCAAAATCTAATATTTGCTTGCATTACACGTGTTGATTTGAAGTTGAGTACAGGGGTGTTAAAAGTTTTCATGAGTGAGGAGTGTACTTGGAATATGAAATTCTTTTCTTTGTGAATTTATCGCACAAAAGAAACCGCGGGTCTTGTGAAGTACACGTGTTGCGTGCTAAGCTAGTACCTATGATATGCTCTTAGAAGCCACTCTGTTCCACGGATTAAAGCAAGGTAATACACGAATAACTACGATTTATTCCGTAGCATATTTCTGGTAAGCACATGTGGTCGTGGATACACGACCGACTCACGAGCAATAGGTTCTGGATTCGAGTCTCGATGAGGCCAATGTGTGTGCACTTTTGGGCAAGGCACTTTACCTCGCTTGCTTCTCCACCCAGGTGCAAAATGGGGAGTGGTTAGGAATATTGTCCATTGCGCGGCTGCCCAGGTATGAGTATTCCTTGGGCCATAGTAAGGCCAGTACATATCTAGTGGGGTGGCCAGCGGAATAAATGTAAAGCGTTTTGATAAATTGTGAAAGGCGATATAGAAATTTCGAAATTATTTATTTAGCTGAATATAGATATTAGCTTGCCGCGCAAACGCATGGTGGCATCACGTATATGGCTTTCACACGCCCTAAGCGGCGCGCGCGCGCGCGTCGTGTGTGTGTGGGTGTGTTTGTGTGTGTGTGGGTGCGCGCGAGGGTGGTTGGATGTAGGTGTGTGTATGTGATAATAACGACTTATTGCCCAGCTGGTTGCCTAGCTCATTTGGAAATTGTATTTTAGTGGAGCCTCTCTGAATGCTGGACAAAATCGTTGGTCTCATTAGTGCCACAACTGTTCCACTTTGGTCTCTAAAGATGGTGCAGTTTATTGATGGAAGGATTGAGATATTTGGGCTCAGTTAAGAGTGGATGTTATACAAAACCTTGCAGCTCGTTTTATGGAATTCGATAGACAGCACCGTGACGAGTGTTTCAAGAACTATATTGAATTATGCTTTAGGTAATAAACTTTGTAAACATAATCAGATTTATTATAGAAATGATAAAATACGGTGAGAAATACTTATTACAAGAAAATTATAAAATAAAATGTAAGTGTTAAAATTACAATGTAAATATGAAGGTAACGAAATGTGATGCGTTTCCACTAAGGTACTTTTCAAACGAAATTTGGAAAATACAACTGGGGCTTTTTCGGTGGATATGAAGTCGTAATCACTAAAGTGTACCCAGTAGTAGCAAATGTCCATGACCATAAAACTTGTGCCTTTGACCAAAAATACCGTGTCTTTTTTGTAATGCTAATAATTAAGACCATGGCGGAGACCCTTTTTTTCGAGTTACTATTGTTACATGTATGCAGGACATTAAACAATAACAAAGACGCCATAGTTTTGTATTTTGGTTTTCATGAAACCACACTTTTCACTAGGCTACCAATATGCCTCTCTGTCATAAAAATAGAAGAGTTTGCATTGAGGTAGTTTTGTTAGATAATAGATTCTGCAAAAAAAAATAATATGACTATTTTGATATCCCTTACAGGAGAGATGAAAAAAAGACGATATTTTTAATTGATTGCCATAAGTTGCCAGTTCTCTAAGGCTTTTGTCGCAAAAAAATAGTAAGCCACGACCGTGACGACATTAAATATTTCTTACACACTACAATGTTGAGTAAAACTAGGGAAACCTTCTGGCAGGGTGGCCCCAAAACAGTCCCAATAACTATCTAAATCTTACCACAATCTTGGGAAAACTTAACAATTTACCGAGATTACGTAAATATTAAACAATTATGGCTCCCATTATGTTACCCAACCTTGCCAATTTTTAAAGTGAAGTTAAGACGTTTTAACAGCCAAACTGTGTGTGTGTGTGGTATATTGTATAGCTTGGTATTAAATGAAATTCAATATAAACTAAACTTTGACATCAACAGAAACACCAAATTTTAGGATATGAGTTTTCTTGAAACACGGCATGAATTGTAATTTCCTCCCTTGATGGAGCAAAGGGTATTACGTGCACGAGCTTACAATTATTAATCAAAATTCAAGTTTATTTCAATTTCCATTGAACACAACAAACAATATGGTGTTACAAAGATTATCACAAAAGCAAAGTAAAGAAAGAAAAGATACAGGAGATGCCAAAAGGAAAAACAAAAACCGATACAGTGGCTTATTAAATTAATAATTACATTAAAAAAAAAATACATAAACAAAAAAAAAATACAAAACTAAATGGTAAAGCACTAGACAGACGGAAAAAATTCCAAGGGATTGGGAGTCTACATAGAAATTAAATGTCTTAGGACATGATTATTATTGTAAGGATCACTTACCAGTTATTGCAAAAAATAAAGCAAGTAAATACAAAAAAAAAGTCCCCCTCTTCCAATTTTATCAGGGGGGGTCATGATAACCGATATCATTGTTTTTGCACAATGGGACAAAGGGAGCTTGGGACCAAGTTTCAATACAAAATCCCATTTATTGCAGATGAAAGGGAAAGAGATGGGAAAAAAATTGAATAGATTTGTAGGTAGCATTCTTGAAACTTGGTCCAAGCACACTTTGTCCCATTTCCCGTAACAAACTAAAATTTTATGAGATCTATAATGTCATATAAACACTGTTTGTAAATTAGCTGAAAGTTTTCGTGATATCCCCTCATCCGTAGGATCTGTGAATATTGATCTTTTTGTGAACTTGTAACAAGGTTGTTAGAGCATCTAAGAAACATGTTAAATTTACCTTATTGTGAATGTTGGCTTTTTCATTTTTGAGCTGCCCACTGAGATAATTGAGCTTCGCCTTTTAAAGACATATTTTTAATCAGTCATTATACGATATGTTTTTATTTAATAAACGTTTTTTCTTACCAATTTGCCACTGAGTTCTTATCAAGATTTTTTTCGCATTCACTAAAAAGTGGGTTTATCCAACGCATTTTACCGAAGTTATTCGTTGGTTTACGTTTTGATTTTGTTTTTCAATACATTCATCATACAACTCTAGTCCGATCATTGTAGGGTCAGTTCCCGGGTGTCTACTGTGGGGAAGTGTTCAATATGCGGGTATCCCAATTTCTTCAATCGTCGTAAAAGTAAAGCTCCCTAATCAGCAACACACATCATTCATGTCCAACTGTTCTCTGTGGGCACGGCTTCTTGTACCTAAATTAAAATATCCTCAGAACCCAACAATGCACAGAGAAGAACATTCAAATATTTTTGATTTTAAGCTCTGAAGCCCCCCCTGCGGGTTCGGGGTTAGAATTGACCCGATTGGTTCCCCTGATGTCGTAAAAAAGGCGACTAAATGGTGCCCCCTGTGCGCGGTTCGGTTAAGAATTGGCCCGATGTGTTCACCTGCATGTGTAAAAGGCGACCCTAAAAGGGCAACTGTCTGATTATTTGAACAGACGGTTGTCATTTAAATTTAGGGATTATATTATAATGTGTAATGATTTCGACTGTGCATAACTGTAATATTAAGAGTTCTGTTGTCTTACTCGTTTAATACATGTAGCTTAAAATTCAATTAACATGAAAAAAAAAACAATTTATCAATTACATTGTAACAATGTAAGACCACCTATGTATTTTTTTTTGTAATAGTAAAGACGTAGTATTATTAGGGTTTCTACTGTATAATGTGATATGTAATTTAAAATTATTTATTTTTTTTATTTTTTTTACGTTTTTCTTTTTTTATTTATAAAATGTTCATGTATGAGACAATCTATTTGGTCTGTAAAGGGGATCTTCAGTTTGCATTTATGATGTGATTTCGAATTATCTGTATTTGAGTTGAAGCTTTTGCTGGTACAGGGATGAGAGTGATGGCCCTTTGACATCAGTTATGATGTGTATAGTATAAAGTTATCGTATATCTTTGAACTGTTTTTATTGATGCATATGTTTTCTAGTGTATACTTGCAATAGTTGGTTATCTTGTTTATACTGGATAGGTGTGCTGGGTTCATCATTGTATGATGTGTATCCTTGTGTAATTGTTAATTGTAATTTGAAATGAATGAAGTAATATTGCGGTTGTTTTTTATATTTAATGTTTAAATGACAACTTTTGTGAAACGACAGATCTCACACAATTGTGTTGAGTGTCGTTAAAACCTTTTAATACTCCTCAATCACTACTCACTAAGACTTCTGGAAATACGGATAACACGCCAAATATTGAGAGAATGCCACAACAACCGAGTTTGTTGCTAGAAGGTATACGTTTTAAAAGTCAGAGCTAAGACGGCCGGTCCAGGACAAATTGCAAATAGAATTGATGTAGTATATGGTGTCAACGAAGTCTACAAGGGAGGGGCGAGAAAGCATTCAATATTTGGATTGCGTGTGATAACCTCCTTAGTGAACTTATTGATTTTTCAGAGAGTAATAGAAAATTCCATGTGACTGGTGTGAAATAGATTAATGGGGGACTGATGAAATCATAGTTTCATAATGATTGTCAATGGTCGTGTATTCTTTTTTTTTTGTGGCCTTTATTGGAATGGAATGCCCCGTAAAGATGTGGACTAGGTTTATCATCTCTTTCTGGGAACCTTTAAACACTGCGGGCGAAAGGTGACATCACTCTTAATTTTGGACAGGCAAAGGTTACCGACCTTTAGATGTCAGGTGCGATGCAGATGTTATATTGTCTAACTGTACAGGTATTCAATAAGGATGCGTGTAAAGTTAGGCATCTAATTACTATCATAATCTGCATCCGCTATCAACCTGGAATCTACAGTAGTATTAAAGCATAGCTGGGAGGGCAACTGCTTACCAGATATTAATTTGCCAGGACCAGTAACTGCGTTCGTCTACCCACAGTAACTAATTCGGTAAAAATTGAGCTTAATACAAAATAGGTTACACTTACTAAGTAAAAAATGCAAGAATAACCTATCCTTTTTGGTGATTGTGATTTTGCTTCTTACATGTATTTGGTATTTATAGTACACTACACAGACCAGGCGAGTCTGCGAGATAGGACCAAATGTGTTTTCATTCACAGATGGACCCCCACACATCACTCTTTTTTATCAGTATCACTGAAAGAAAGCTGTAGAGGTAGAATACTGGCTAAGCTGAAGGGTACAAGTACAAACCAGTGGTAAAGGAAGTAAACAACACTCGTTTAGAGTGTTGACAGATTTCCAAGAATGTATATTATGTAGTTATTACTACCTAAAGAGCTATGAAGTACATGTATATAAGGGAATATTACATTGTAATAAAGTAAAAAAAATGTAATTTTCATGTAAGTTTTGGACACCCTGTCTGTCGTGCTTGATGTTAGGATTTTGAGCCTAATATGGTTTTGCTCAATTTTGCATACATATTCCACTTACTGATATTTCTGAGCGTTTTATCTAATTAACCATTTAAGGTTATGGAGAATCAAAAGTGCCATCGTGCTTGGCAGATATTTCTTACAAATGCAGAAATGTTTCTGGAGGATATTCCCATACCGACAAAGATGGAATAGAGAATATAAAAAGCAGCACTCGTGTATAATTGGCATTATACGTGTATCCATCAATCAAAAATTGTGTGCAATAGGCTGTAAACTTCCTCGAAATAGTTTCACCATGACGACTGTTGTACCTACACAAAAGCGCCTATAGTAGCCTTTAAGCTGGTAAAACTACATCAATCATTTTATTTTACAAATTGGCTATATTCGATTTTCCTCTTAAATGTTGAGATCTGCATCATATTAACAAATATTACCGTTTTGATTTCCATTTTCATGTAATACGGTAATATTTTAAGTTTTGCATGAAAATGGAAATCAAAACGTTTCGAAGCTGACGTTTTAAGAGTACCGTTTTCTAATTACCGTAATAAACAGTAAGGTAACTCTATACAAAATAATCCTAAGTTCCGTAGCACTAAGTATAACCAAAAACCCTCACATACGGTCCTTAAACACTAACCCTAAGACTAAAGTTATGTTAAACCAATCCTAAACCTAAACCAAACCCATTGTACCCTGTTGCCTTCACCTAAGTTACTTAAAGAGGGCTTTAAAATGGGGGATAAGTTCGTTTATATTTTGAAGTAAATCACTTATAGTGACTTTGACAAACCTGTTGGATCAATATATTTTTAACTTATTATGTGATTTTTAAGCATTATAAAGGGTCAAACTTCAGACCGTAGCGTAGTGACATGAATTCATAAATCAGTGTCATGACTCGGTAACACGTTGAATAGGCATGTGGAACACATCGCCACAATGTGTATTTCGAAGAGTCTTGCATTTCAAGACCACAATCGCTTAATTGATCTAATTTAAATAGCCGTGCACAAATCAAATTTATATACAAATTCATTATTTTCATAATTACAGATGTTCGTCTCAGCTAACTGTGAGCTATTAGTATTATATCGCTTAAAATAGAGGAAAACTTTCAGCTCATTTTAAGAAGTGGAGATTTGATTTGTAATGCCCTGCCCTGTTGCTTTATGTACTAATTAACCCTTCTCCAACCACGGGTTTTTCTACTACATTCACGACCAAGTTTTCGTAATTAAGGGGCAAACATCAACTTGTTTGGTATCAGTATGTAGCTACCGTATGCCCTTTCTTCAAATGAAGTAAAAACATATCAAGTTTTAATAATATGACGTCATAGTGACGTCATAACTGAGAGTCTACATAACAGATATCGTATTTAAAAATCTCCAAAGTCAAGGGTTTTCGCCATTCATGCAAGCAAAATTGCTATTTATTTAGCATAAATGTTGTATGCATAATGTTTTTTTTCGGCATTGTGTTTTGTTTGATTTTTGTGATATTCTTTTGTGAATGTTTGTTTGTGAAAAATAAAAGCTTTAGCACCGGGCGTCTGCTTAGTCCATAAAAAATGCACAAATCTCGATTTTGAATTTAATTCTTCTTCTTCTTCTTGCGTATGAGGCAGCAGCTAAATGTGTTGTAAACGTTGGAGCCAACTCACTGTTGATTGGTTGGGGTTTGAGATATCTGTATCCACCGGCGGACGAAAGGTAGGACACTCATTGAGAATGTGATCCGCAGTCTGTGATGGAGAACCACATTGGCAGGTTGGTGATGGCCGCAGCCCCCATCGGTGCATATTGCTATTGAAGCGACCGACTACTGTGCGAATCCGGTTTATAAGGTGACCCATTCCTTGCGTGGGAGATTGCTGCCAGGTGGTAGTTCTGTCTTAGGTGTAATAGAGAGTTGACCTGGTCTTGGAATGTCTAGCCAGGCAGTATTTCATGTCTGTAAGATGTTGAATGGGGAACTGGAGAGTTTAGCAGCGTGTCGGCAGAAAGGTCGGCGAGAGCGCAGTCTCTGTCTACCGAGTTGGTGTGATTCTTTGACAATGTTATGCAGCAGGTGCTTGTTGTCCAGCAGGGCCTTATTCACTAGTTTGTGCGAGCGGTGCTCCCTCCGAAGTGCTGCAGGTACAATGCCTGAAAGCACTGGTAGAAATTCAGATGGAGTGGGGCGGAATTTAATTGAGTGTGTGGGTCAAACACAATGTATCTGTGTCACTTTAAAGACCATTAACTCAAAGGTCATCAAAGTGTAGGGAAGTGGACGTTTGCCTTTAAAAACTGGTTAACACTTAAACTATTTCTACAAGGGTGGCGATTGCCACCTCTCTTCTGAATTTCATTATTGAGTGAAAATAACTGCTTTTGGAATGGGTGTATAGTTAAAATGTACATTTGTCCTCCATTAAAGGCTGACTCAGAGATTGCGAAATATATATTTTTTGTGTAGTAATTAAAAATAGTCTACTAGAACTAAAGACTCGCCTAAAATGCTAAAATATAATATATTGATGCTTTGACATTTTTTACAAAGACAATGATATACAGTGTGGGTTGCAGTTCAATTTACTAAATTAACAGCATAACTGTATCACATTTTAAACTGTCACATATAGATACCATATACCATCATAATAATGCCTTGACTTGAATTTTAAAATCGGTATTAAATTTCACCCTTGTTGCCATGGTAACCATACTAAGCTTATGAATGGCTAATTTTTTAAACAAAAGTAACTCAAACACCGTTTGACTTACTTTAATCGAATGAAAAAGACCGAATGAAAAAGTGCGCATAAAAATGTTTGAAGTTACAACGGCACATATTTTCATGCGCCGATTGCGAAGAAGCTTAAGGGTACAAATCTTTTCACGCTAACTTATGCGAATATTTAAATACAAACAAAGTAATGCGAAGAACCTCAATGCGAGTAATTTAATGTATACAATGTTATGCGAATACTTTTATGGGATAAAAATTATGCAAACATTTTTTTGCAAAAGAACTTACTCGAATAATAGAAATGTCAAATATTTAATGTAAATAAACCTGTTCGTATATATTTCTGTGAATAATTAAATGCGAAAAAATCTATGCGAATAAGCTAACGTATGTGAAATGAATATTTTAATGCGAATAAACTTATGCGAGCAATTAATGGCAAACAAACTGCGTGACTTATTGATCACTAATTATACGAATTTAGTAACAAAAGTACCAAAACATGCCATACAGGCAAAGATATACAAGTCTACAAAATCTATCATTGTTTTACCTTCTGCTTGTAGTTAGAACATTAATGATAATCACCAAACAACAATCTACTCAAGGAGTATCGTGAAGTTTATATTATACATTGCGCCATAATACCTGAAGGATTTCGTCTAGTTGATGTCGCTAAATGACAGAAAAAGAAGGTATAAAAAGAGTAAAAGAAGAAGGAAAAGAAGATGATAATGATGACAACGACACACGTACACGGGTTAAAATGAGCCAGTTTATAGATATCAAGGTTAAATTGTTAAAATGTGGCGGAATAAGGGGCAATACGAGAGCATATCACCGGTAAAGCATTACATCGACTGTAAGCAAATTGGTGTGGCATGGTCCGTGGATATCGTTGATTGCCAAATATTAATATGAAAATGAATAGTGAAGAAAATGTTCTACACTTGGAATATCAGAATATAAATAAATTTGATTCTACAAAGAAATTGGGCCTTCGGAAGTACTTCGTGCTAGTTTACGTGTCGGAAGGAAAAGTGGTGGTGCTATTCATAATAATAATAATAATAATAATAATAGCAGAGATTTATATAGCGCCTTATGCTATTGGCCTCTAAGCGCTTTTCACATATGCCTGTATCTCGAAATCTATCCTGTATCGGTATCAAATTACCATGATTTTTAAAAATTTCTATCATATGTGATATAGAAATATCTTAAAAACATCAAATATTGTGTCAAAATGGGTTGAAATATGAACTTGAAGTCATTTTAACGTGTATATCAATGGGAACATTATAAAGCGTTGTATGGGAATGTGCATGCATCTTGTAAATTAGGATTGTCAGTCGAATAAAGCAAAATTGAGCCCCAAAAGTGATTGATAGCTATATATATTATAGAATAGATAGTTATTTGATCTAAAATGAAGCTTTTGGTGTGATTCAAAGACTTTATCGTAGAAGAAATTTCACAAATAGTCTTACGCAGAAAGTAAACGGATTAACATGATTTGTTCATTTTGGGCATTTTAGGTTAAAATTGGCGGGTTTGTCTATAGCTATATCGTTGCTCTCCTGTCCTACAGTATGGCTGTCTATTACATGGGGTCTATATTATGCTTATACCCAAAATAACATAGATAACATTGCGATCTTCCATTGCGGTTATACATTCAATTCTAAAGCGACCATTATCATCCGTGTACAGGCCAAAATAACAGCATTTTGCCATGAAACTGCGTATTCTATTCCCAAGAGACGGCGTGGCGGAAGAAAGGTCGTTGTGAACTTAAATATTAAATGCTGTTGTTAAAAACAATTGAGAATAAATATTAATAAAGTCGCCAAGTGGTCAGTCTCTCTCTCTCTCTCAACCCCTTACTCACTCTCTCTCTCACTCTCTCTCAACCTCGCTCTCTCTCTCAACCTCTCTCTCTCTCTCTCTCTCTCAACCTCGCTCAGAATGACCATTTCAAGAATCAAAGAGTATGTAGGCGCGTACACATAACCGTCTTGTATGTAAGTTCAGTGTGAGAGTACGTGTGGTCCCCGGGTGTGGTCCAGTGGAAAAGTACAGACTCGTGATCATGAGTTCGAGCCCCACTGTGGTCAACGTGTTTGCGTCCCTGGTCAAGATACTTAACACAATAACAGTACATTTTTGGAAGAGCGCCCCTATTTTTTTGGACAGTTGTGTTGGTAATTGTCTACTGTCCATCCAATTAGCTTAGACTCTCGGTTTTTAATTAATATAAGAGAAGGTATTGGTGTCGTGAAAAATCGTGAAAGAGAAGTTCTTATTCACCTAATTACCCAACAAGACTTTGAAGGTGCATGCTGAAAAGTATCTTCTTCACACCCAATTCTATTCAATATTTGCGATTTTTGGCCATCAATCGCAAAGGAATCGGAACAGGCCGAATATTCGTAATGAGCATAAACTTTTTCAGGAATGTTCCATTTATAAGATAATTGTGTTAAGATAGAAACGTTGGTGTATCCTTGGTGTAAGACTTGGATGAAAAAAATCAATTAAGCCCCTTACGAAATAAAGCCCATAAACACCATTCAACTCTATATTGATTATTTGGTGCAGAAATTACATGAAGGAATAACTAAAACTAAAACTCTCTTAAATGTTAAATGGAAAGATCGAGGTGAGGGAAAAGTCCAAATTAAGATTGAGATATCAGTCTTAAAGATCGATAATTCAAACCAAATTCCATTGCATTTTCAAAAAAAAAAAATTTAGACTTTTCCCTCAACTCAATCTTTTAGATTGATTTTTCAATCTTTGGTTTTAAGAGAGTATCATGAAAAATGCTTGTAATGTATAAATAGCGTCTATTGTAATCCTGGGATTTTATTTCTGGTCAAAAATATGTCGCTTCAAGCTTTCAAAGAAATACGAATACAATACATTATTTGTATTATGTCCTTTTAAGAGAAGATGACACAATATGTGCAAATCTTCTGGTCCGCCGATATTGATCGCAGCGGGTATCACTACATCGAAAGTCGCTTACTACCTCGTATGTATAATACCAAAGACCACCTCATACGTCATTTGTTAATGGTACCATACGTTGGATAGATCATTTGCAACTTTGAGGGGAAAGAGTCAAATTTCAATAGATTTGTAGGTACAATTCCATTCATTATATGATTTGAAATTTAAAAATCCTGTTGGGTAATTTCGTGAATTTCACGATTTTTCCCGACACCTATACCTTCTCTAATATTAATTAAAAACCGAGGGTCTAAGCTAATTGAATGAACAGTAGTAAACCCGGGTAGTAAACTATACCTGCGAACGACAATGCTCAAAATGCGTATTTATCATAAAATAAGCGATTTTGTAATTAGAATTGGGATCCAGAGCTGGAATGCTAAGTTTATGTCTGTCCATGATAAAACAGTGCCACCTCAAGAAAATTACCTCTAATCTGACTTGCCTGAACCGACGGAACAACTAATGGATGAACGTATATTGGAAGGACGTTTCCAGCAGCTGTTGAATTATTATCGGAGATCTCCGATATTTTGTAATTATTCAATTGCAAAATTCCTTCGTTTGCGACATATAAGAGAATTTCGAGCCCTACCATTCATAGGTTTAGTTTACTAGCCAATTACCAATACAACTGTGCAAAAATATCAAAATACTTGGAAAACTGGGCGCTCGTCAAAAACTGTGCTGTTATTTCTTTAATCTCAAATGGCTCGTCGACCCAAGCGAAATCTGGGGAGCTGCTATGGGAATATTACAATGTAAGAGTGCTGATAGACTTGTGCGCTTGTATGACAATGTTTTATACTTTTTACTCATACACTGTCGAGTAAAAAAATACTCAAGTATTGAGTAATAGATTTAATCAACAGCAGATAAAAAAACATTTACTCAACCAGTGCTGATTAAAGTTTACTCTGCATAAGAGTCAATATCTTTTTTCCTGTTGAAATAAAATGCAATGTACTATGTGAATGACACAGACCACAGAGCAATTTGCAGTTGAAATCTTATTTATTGAATCTTTTAATGGATGTATTGTCAGAATGTATAAATCATAGACAAAAGTACCAGTGGACATGCATGCTAACGTAGCATTTGACTTCACACTTCAGAAGGTCAGGCCTCATGGTCAGATTGATATTGATAATAGGAGTGGGCTATAAATGGGTAATTTTTGCTTTTCATTAAGGGTAGACGTAAAAAAATCATATAGAAGTCCCATTGATGCAAATGAGGTATTGCCATTCATTCCGTCAAGCACTACTTCACAATGTCATACAGCGCACGACGGAATCAATTGTAATACCTCATTTGCATCAATTGGACTTCTATATGAAACGTCTACCTCATTAAGGCTGGTATTTTGTATTCTATTATACCTATTAAAGTGTACAGCGCCCTCTTTTGTCATGTTCCTTAACACTTAACTGCATGGGGGTGGGGGAGGGGTGGGCGCATTAGGCCCATTCAAAACAATTCACGTATTTTACTACTTTCGCTTGCTGTTTTTTTCTAATTGTCTAACTATTGGGTACGCTTCTTCTGACCCAAACAAATGTTTAAATCGACCCCGTCGTTTTCTCGCTAATTAGCATAAATTAGCATTATTGTGCAATACCACAAAACTTGTTTGTCGCCATTTTGAAGTTGAATAATGTTTTCTAATTTTAATTTCAGCAATGCAAATGTATCCATGCTGTCTTACTATGAGCCAAATGCCTTTGGAAGAGTTGTTTTTCAAATTTTGGCCAAAATCGACATGACGCGAAATAAAAATCGGTTATTTGGTGGCCATTTTGAAAAGGTACAACATTTTATTTTTTTTTAAGAATTATGATATATATAGTGCATACATATATGGTGCAAATTTCATTGCAAAAATTCCACTGTTAAAGTGTTTTTCTACGAATGGGCCCCTAGGAGTCGGAGTACCTTATGCAGTTAAGTGTTAATTTTGTGGTGGGAGTGGATTTAAGCAGCAAACCCCTCTACTCTTTGTTCAGGCACTTTGCAAGGCATTTGGTGTTTAAATATTATGTAAATTAGCTCAAGATACCTGATTTTGAAAGTTGCATGGAAATTGCGTTTTCTTGAAAAGTGACGTTTTAGGTCAATTTTTGCTGCTACAAAGATGATCACAAACTAGACCGGCTCAAGATAATTGGACACTCTATCTCTTTTAGTTTGCCTGTAGCACTCATTTGAATGTACCTCACATGCTTCTATTCAAATGTACAGCGGTCAATGCACTTTCTTTGTGTACAATTCAATGGGAACATTCAAATGAAAGTTGAAATGAGCACTGCAGACAAACTACATGTAATAAAGTACTCACATTTCTTGAGCTGGTCAAATTTGTGATCGTCTTCATGGCTGTAAACTTTAAAGCAGCGAAAAATATTGAAAAGCGCCCTCATGCTTAATTTTGACCTAAAACGTCTTTTTTTTAAAGAAAACGCAATGTCCAATTACCATGTAACTTTCAAACTTAAGTATCTTGAGCTCATTTACATATTAGACATCAAAAGCATTGCAAAATACCTGAAAAAAGTGTAGAGGTATTTTCTGCTCAAATCCACTCCCACCACAAAATTTAGGGACATGGCACAAGAGGGCGCTGCACACTTTCTTGGACCAGAGGTACCGCCGCCTGCGTGACTCCTAGCTGAGACTAATCAA